>BJKM01000470.1:307190-450317 GCA_015082035.1 Chaenogobius annularis
TCGGGACCTAGACAATCAAAGATGATAGATGGAAACCTCAGTGGAAGACAAACCGGCTAGCCAGCTAATGATGCTAACATGGCTAACGTGACCGGCACGGCTCCCGAGGGACACAGCCAAGAAATTTTACGTGAAATGCAGTGTGACAAGGGGTCATTGAGAGCACAACAAAACAAAGCTGTAATAATTAGCTTGGACCCGGAGAGCGCTTTTGATTCTGTTAATTGGCCTTATTTAGTGTGCTAAACAAATTCAAAATAAGTGCTAAACAAATTTCAATTAGACGACTTAATTATAAAAACATTAAGAATTAACAGTTACCTCACACGTCATAGATTTTGGAAAGAGGTTGGGACAGGGCTGTGCTTGGTCCCCCCTCCTGTTTGCTTTATACTTGGAACTGCTGGCCCAATATATTAGGCAATCAAAAACAACCCATAGTGTTAAAATTGATGGGATGGAAGATAAAGTTGTCTGCTACTCAGATTATGTTCTATATATTTGACCAAACCAGAAATTTCCATGCCCTATGTGATGCATTTTCTTACAAATTCACTGTTAAAAAAAACAACTGAATACCCCCCTTTGACCTTTAGAAAGACCTATCCATTTAACTATCTTAAATATTTAGTTGTAGTCCTCCCTAAAGATCTATCGAGAATTTGGGGGGAAAATTATACCCCTCTTTCTACTACTATAAAAAAGATCTTGAAAATCTGACTCTTATCCCATACTTAAATCCAAGTCAAATGATTGAAACAATAAAAATGAATGTTTTGCCCAGATTTTTCCTATCTATTCCAGACTCGCCAAATTTCTGGAAAAATTCCACTCGTCGAACCGGTTGTTCGACGAGTGGAATAAATCAATCTCAAGACTCGGTATTCGGTTCAAAACTCTATAATTATTAAAAGCTGGGCTTCACCTTGTCTGAAAAAAATACTTTATCTCAGCTCAAATCAGAGCGTTGCTGTGCTGGCGTTTCCCAGAATATGAATCTTAATGGTAAAATTTTGATTAATGCTGTGCCAGGGGTTCCTGTGCAGGCCTTAAAGTCAGATTGTTAGGAACGAGACGGGAGGACCCAAAAAGGCAGAATCAAAGTTTAACAAGACAGAAAACAAAATAGTTGGTTCGGGGTGAGTGGATCATAATAATATATATAGGCCAAGACACCGTTTTTTAAAATCCTGTTTAAATAAGAGTAATAAAGATTAAAATACATAAGTAGATCATCATTTAGCATTTAGTTAATTATGAATTGAATTGCAATATTGATCTAAAAAAAACTGTCACTGTGCAATATTCAGCATACTTGCAAACATATGTTGTAACGGTCCTATATTCTTATAGCCTCATGTGTGTTTCTGACTGGACAAGGCTATAATGCTTACTGACTTGTGTATTTGAACCAGGGCGGTGGCTGCAGGTTCATCCGTTACGACTGTGCCGTCACATCCCCACGTAAAGGCTGGACACTCATGCACCCGGGGCGGCTCACCCACTACCACGAGGGTCTGCCCACCACCGCAGGGGTCCGCTACATCGCAGTCTCCTTTGTGGACCCCTAAGCACCAGCGCACTCCCACTGACTGGACCAAACAAACTGACCTGTCCCTTGTAGAAATGCTATTTATTATACAAGGAGCTGCGGTCATCACTGCAGTGCTGTTACTGTACTTCTGATGGGAGACTTCCCAAGATGCACACTTGCACAGAAATGTAATGTTTGCCACAGCAGAAGTGGGTTTATTTGTGCATCTAACTAGCTGTCTACTCTGTGAAGGGATGTGACCCTCAAACACTTAACTGAAAGTTTAGATCAGATAATCCTTATGGGCTCCCACACAGGGGTCTTCCATGTTCTGCTTTCCCTAGTGTAGACTCTACTTGTTTGCTCACACTGCCCGATAAAGCTGTATGTTTTATATAGATTTTAATAGTTGCTGAAATGTATTTTTGAATGCAAACAAAACATTAACCTGTAAAATCAACACTCCAGTCCAAAACTCACCAGATCCTCCTGTGATGCTAAACATATCTATGTGATGTCATTGATGACCCTTTTTGTGGATTTTGAGAATTCAACTTTTAGAAATTCCTTTCAACTTCCATAAATGTATGATTTTTAATATACCGTCTCTTTATTGCATTTATTTATTACTTATCAAGTTTCTTTGATGCCATGCAAATAGATTATTTACAGGGGGTTAGGATACAGGATAGTACTCAGTTACATTTACTCGAGAAACTTTTTTTCAAGAAATTGTACTTTTTGACACAATACTTTTACTCCTACTAAATCAGTTAAGTCCAAACCGTTACTTTTACTTGAGTAATAGTTTCCCCAAATCCTTTTTTAAAAAAAAACTTACTCAGAGTCATTTCTTGGACCACTACTTTGTGCGTCTACTTGAGTAGTATTATTTTGAAGTAGCTTTATTCTTACTTGAGTACAATATTTGGCTACTCTACCATCTCTTTAACTTAAAACAAAAACAAGTTTGAACTTACTTTTATAGGCACATGATATGACTATGTCACATGACCTTTTGTTCCTTTAGCGAAAGCCTTCTCTGATTTATTGTTGCCATGGTGAATGTCTTTTCAAAGTATAAAAACCCAACTACAACAAACCAAAGAAGGAAACTGAGTAATTTAGAGTAAACTCAGGATTGGTAAAAGTGACCAAAACCACAACCTATTTGATTTGCAGCACGTTGTCAAAGAGCGGGTGATTAGGAGCGTGTTTTGTGCCTCCACCAATCCCTTCAAATTGTCTGTCAAAAGGTGTTCACTGAGTGGCTGTCGCCTCGGCGATATCGCTCCAGTGACACTGTCCTCACACCAGCAACGATGTGAACGACTTTAGAGACCAGCTTAGAGGAAGTGACGAGAAGCCCGATGCGATCAGCAGAGTTTAAAGCAGGGCTATTCAACGTCAGGCCCAGGGGCCAAATCAGGCCCTCCAAGTGATTTCATCCGGCCCACGACCCAGCTTCCAAATATGAAAAGAAAACAAAAAATATTGTTCTGTTCTGGTTTAGCACTAGTTTAGATCTGGTTTAGTCTTTGTTAAGTCCCTGTTTAACTCCGCTTTAGACTTGGTGGTTACTTGTCTAGTTCTAGTTTTATTCTTGTTCAGGGCAATTTTGCAAAGCATTGTTTGTTATTGCTCCCAAAAATATAATCTATCAGTCATTATTTGTGCGTTTATGCTTCCCCGTCAAATCCACGCAGACCTCCCTGACGCACATGATGATTTTGCCATGTACTGCCGCAAGCTTTCTCATGTGGATCTCATGTGGCTGTTATGGCTTTTTGTTGTTTAGTGTCCACGGATTGACATGTGCTACACTTGGAAACATGCTTTTGGATATCAGTCATACCGTGCCAGTAAACGCACTCTCTCTTCCTCTTGAGGCAGCCCTCCGTCCCTAGGTGTGATGAGTCAATCCGCAAGGTGATGTCATTTCGGAGCAAGCCCGGAATTACAACTCTCTCACCCCTGAAAACCAGTCCATTTTGCGTGCTCAGTTCATCCTGTAAAGAGTAAAAATGCATTATTTCAACAGGTACATATTTTTTGTCACTTGGCCACCCTTTTTGCATAGTTTTAATCAGGATCTGAAGCTTTGGATTGGCCTCTGTTGCTGAGCGTATATTGTCTAACCTCTCAGGTGAGATTGGCACATAGTCAACCATACACATTCAGTTTCTCAATCCAACTTTTATTGCTGTTATTTAAGTCTGCCCTACTCAAGCCAGTAGCATGTCACATCCCCGGACGTATATGATGTTAAGTTCATACTTCTGCAGCCTCAGCAGCATGCGTTGCAGTCTTTTTGGAGCATTTATTCATGGTTTCTTGATAATAGTCTCTAGAGGCTTGTGGTCTGACTGTACTCTGACAAGACAGCCATAGGTGTATTGATGACATTTTCCCAGGCCAAACACTATAGCAAGACATTCTTTTTCGATTTGTGCGTATCCTCCCTCTGTCAATGTCAAAGCACGGCTTGCATTAGCAACTGGTTTGCCTCCTTGTGTCAGAGCAGCTCCAAGTCCTGTTTCACTTGCACCGCATTGTAATGTCAGCTCCTCTTCTGGATTGTAGTATTTCAATACAGGAACCTTTGTGATTTTGTCTTTTATGCATTTGAACGCATTTTCCTGTACGTCTGTCCATTCTCAGAGACCCTCTTTGTGTATTAGTTGTCTTAGTATCTCAAAATTGTCTGACAGGTGCTCATAAAACTTAGACAAATAGTTCACAAGCCCCACCAGTCTCTGTACACTTTTCACATCTGTCGGTGCGGGCATTTCTGCGACAGCGTGCACTTTATCTGGGTCAACAGTGCGTCCCTCTGCCGTGAGCATGTGAGTGCGTGAGATGTCCAATTTACGGAACCTCCTCTTTTCTGAGTTTTAGTTTATCTGCATTCAGTTTAATGTTTCTCTGCACCTTTCTAGGAAAAGTCTCATGATCTTATCATGATCTTTCACTGCATCTCGTTTTGTTTCACCTTCACCTGTGATCAGGATGTCATCCGTGATGATGAAGAATCCTGGCAAGTTGTCCAGTGCCTGTGTTAGTTTGCTTTGAAATATTTCAGGTGCTGAGCTGATGCCCATTGGCACTGTTAGAAGGCATCGCTGTAATGGTGTCCACTGTTGTCCCCTGTTGTCCCCTGTTGTCCCCTGTTGTGTGTGTTAGAGCTTAGTGTGCGTCCATGAGACATGTGGGTGTTCTGCTCTAGTATGGGGTTCCAGATATGAATCTCAATGCTAGGAGTTGTTACTAAAGTTTGACCTGCTTATTACCTGTATTAGCTTCAAGCTAAGTGCTAATGCTAAACTAATCCATGTAATTTGTGTGCTTTGGACTATTATTTCATTGATATTATTAGGGTCCCTGTATGTTTAAATGAGCTTTATGCATATGTTTGTTGAATTGTGTTTCTCTGGGTGAAATTATGGTGGTAATAGTTATTATTTGTCAATAGATTATTAGTAATAGAGGATTTGTGGCCTACCTTTTTCAGGTGGCTGCAGTGGGTTTGCTTTATGTCCTATTGGACTTATATTATGATTGTTTAGACATTGTTAACAAACATTGTTGTCAAAATATCACAGCATATTATCATTATAGCTCCTCTTATATTATTGTTAGTATGTTGCTTTTTATGGAAATTGTTTCTAATATTATATTATCTGTTTTATTTACAGAACCACACGTACACACACAACCAAGACACACACTCATTATCTGCAATAAAGAAATGTAAAAATGCATCCAGCCTCACTGCATTCTGACCAATGCCCACTCCCCGATCACAACTCTACTGAACCAGCCAGTAGTAGTAAAGCCCTCATAGACTATTGAGGTCTTTCAGAAGTCTCTCTAACAGGCACAGGTGCTTTTATTTGTCTGTCCACAAGATTCATGAGTTCCTCTTCAAGTGGTTTCATCATTGACACTGGAACTCTGCGTTTGGGGAGTTTGACAGGCTGCACCGTTGTGCCTATTTCAAGTTCACCTTGTAAGCAGCCGTCTCCAGCAAACACAACAACTCAGTCTCTATTTCCTTAATGTGCCATGTGTCTCCTCTCACTGGCGCTTTGGTCACAACATTGTCCAGTGCATAAATGTTGTTGTATTGCACAGTGGCGAGCCGTGCATTTCACACCTAGGCCTTCAGTGATGTCCTACACTGAATGACCACCTCTTAATACCATCATTATGACGCCATGGCTCTCGAAACCATACATTTATACAGAAATAAACCAGTGCGAGCTGTGTGAGTGCGAGCTGTGCAAGCTGTGCTACATTACCCACATCTGTAGCCTCGTCCACCATAACAGCGACAAAAGGTGCTTTTTTAATCTCCATTTTCATCTCTTCTCCCATCACTTCAGCAATAGCATGTATCAGGTCGTTTTGTATTTTGCCTGACGTCCCAGTAAACACTGTTAGTGGACAGGTGGTAGTGCAAGTCTGTGTTGTTTTCAGCGAGAAAAGAAAGAAGATCCAGGTAGTTGCCTCTGTTTGTGGACTCGGTGCTTTCATCGTGTCCCCTAAATGAAAGTTCTTGTTTACCCAAAAACATAACACAATCTATCAGTCTTTTCAATATTTCCCTATTTTTTTTCACCTTTTCGTTGTGGAGCTCCGCTTCCCTTTTTCAATGAGCTGAACTCAGGTGTCCCCAAATGTTTTTAAATGCACTGTGGCTTGTAAGTAACCCAGCCGTGATTTGGTGTCTCTTTGCTGCCTTGCTTAAACAACTCAAGTTTGCAAACCCAGTGTGGCTCCAAACACCAAATCGATCTGTTGCAAACAGCAGGCATTCACAGCAGTACAATTTGCAGTTCCTCTCTGAACCTGTGAGCCAGGGATACCGCTCGTAGGTTTGCTGCTTTGAAAGTTAGTTGCGCTCCAAACCCTTTTCCCGGCTGCGGACAGGTTAAGCTAGCGCGGGAGGTTGGACGACCCATCCTCACAATATCAAGTTTTTTCTTGTCTTTGAAAAATGACAGTTGCATGTAATATTCAGCGACCAGATCAATCTTTCTGCTCCTCCATTCAGCCATTGTGGTTTGAAAAAAAAAAAAAAACAGCAAAATGAACGCGAATGAATAACGTTTTAGCTCGTTCGAGTCCCTGACGGGACACCTGCTTCCATTTGGTTAACGGCACTCTACTCTGCGCCGCCTCTCACTAGTGCGTATCCAATCAGAGGACGTGAACGTGTCACATTAACGTGATACCTGCTAGCGGGCCCGGATGTCGCCAACTCGAAATCTGATTGGTTATCACAATCTGTCTTTTTCAGTCCATTTAAGTGCACAGGAGCCCCCACTGTTAATTCTAAAGGCCTCAGAAAGATTACTTGGAGCCTGGCAACACATGACAGCTCAAATATAATATACAATGTTGGAAGCAGATCAACCAAAAGAAAAGCTATGAAATGAAGAGAAAAGACATTTTCTAATGAGGTTTAGGCCAGCAGAGAAGGCCTTGCTGGCCCTTTACTGGGTCTTAGTGCTAGTGAAGCAATGAAACTCATAAGGTGCAATAATATTGCACCTTAATGAAACTCATTAAGGTGCAATAATATTCCTCATCCACAACCTGGAACTCAATTCTGTACGTTTTCTGATTGCTAGGGTTTGTCATCTTTACATTTACCGAATGGACACAGCTTTGACTTGTACATTACCAGGACATTGTCCGTGTGCTCCAGTTTCACATTTGGATTCTACAGGTTGATTAGTATGACGTTACAGGTTGCACCACAGTCGGTCTGAAAGTTCACAATATTATCATCAATCAAAATACCAGCAAACAGTCGTTCCAATTTACCCTGTTTGTTTCTTATCTGGTGTACTTCTGCTGTGGTTTTTGATACTGCCGTGACAGTCATTAGGTCCTCCATGAGTCTGAATCATTGCGCTATTATGTGTACGGTTCTCCCGTGCTCCTTGACTCCTGTTTTGCTTTTGCACACTGCAAAGTAAATGTCCTTGCCAAATGATTATTTTTTTTTACACTTTTTCCCATAAACTGAGCATTTTTGCATTTTCCTCTCATGTGAGCCGAACCGACACCGCTCCAATCTTGATCCAGAGGGACAAAGGGCCAACCAGGTTTCAGGGGAGCAAGACTGACAAAGTATCCAATCATGGGCAGGCACTCACACTCAATATTTGCATAATTAACGAACGAGTGCAAAAGGAAAGACTGGTTAGGGAAAAAAAAGAAACATGGGCCAGTACCGTGGCCCGTAATAAGATTTGTATCCTTCCTGATCTGAAGGCATGTGCCATAGCCTGTTTTCTCGTTCCTTAGTCAGAACATGTGAGAATGTGCACTCGCTTCTCCCTGTGTCCTGTGGGTGCCAGTGTGTCCTGTGGGTGCCAGTGTGTCCTGTGGGTGCCAGTGTGTCCTGTGGGTGCCAGTGTGTCCTGTGGGTGCCAGTGTGTCCTGTGTCCTGCTTCTCTCTCTGGTCAACGCTGACCAATAGCCATCTGAGTCAGAGCAGGCCTAATTGTGGTAAATGTGTGCGATCTCCTGCTTTGTGCACATGCAGATTGGCCTTTCATGCTTCAATCGCTTCAATCCAATAAACTCAAGATCGGACTCCAGCACAAAACCTCAACGTAACGTTCTCTGAATGCGCTGCCGTTCGTGGATCGTTTGAAAATCCTACACGCACGAACAAACTTTCTGGACTAAGTGATAAGTGCGAGAGTCCGGATGGATAAACGCGGAAATGCGTCGATTATCAACGGGACCGGCACCGTGGCTGGACATGCTGCTGTTACGCTGTAAAATCATACATTTATGCGGGATGTATGATAAGCGGGACTTCTGTAAATGTGCACGTACCTATGTTCCCCGTACCAATGTTTCCCAATTCTTCCGTGTGGGGAACAGCGGCCCGGTACCGTAGTTGCCCCGTCCATAGAACATAGGTACCGGGGATTATCGTTTACTGTATGCTTACTGTATGGTTTTTTAAAAACCTTGTTGAAAAATGTGTGACTATTCATCAAGTGTATGTATCGATACTGTATATATCAATATTGCAATAAAATAAAAATACGTTTTTCATAATTTATAGGTGTGTGAGGCCCTACACAGTAGATCTTTTCTCAGCGGTCCCCTACACCAGCTTGTCAAGTCTTATTCATTTTTACTGTAGGAATCTTTCAGAAATCATATTCAAATCACAATGTATGGCAAATATGTCAAACGTCAATGGACAACACCACTTTGACTTTGGTCCATAATATCTTATTCTCAAGAGGTGAGTGAGAACCTACACTGTGGATCTTTTCTCACAGGTCCCCTACACCAGCTTGCCAAGTATCTTTCATTTCTACAGTAGGAATCTTCCATGATTTTTATTCAAAATTACAATCACGGAAACTCTAGTGTTGCAACAAAGGGTACAGAAACAGATTATGCGCAGTATAATAATACAAACAGATAATTTAGAGGGAAAAAAAAGAAAACTGTTATAATCTTAATAATAATAACACTTATTTACAGATGTCATATGGACAGAACATATTGCACAGGTATGATTGACATTATGTCACAGTATTGCAGGAGTATAACAGTATTGCAGGAGTATAACAGTATTGCACAGGAGTATGAAAGCTGTATGACACGTTCAGGGCTATCTGTTTGTTGTAAAGTCTGACAGCAGCAGATTACTTTGTCTAGCTTCTTCCTCTCCCTCTCTGTGACGCCACAGATGGCCAGTATCTTTCATTTTTACTTTAGGGATTTTTCACAATTCATATTAAAAATCACAATATAGGTCAATAATGTCCAACTTTAAAAAAAAAAAATTACACCATTTTGAATGTCTGACTTGTTTACGTTAACCAAGGATTATTTTTATTTTTCTACAGTTTTAACAACATATCTGACGACCCAGCGACATATCCAGGAGAAGAAGGGAAACAAACTCTTCTGAACGCTGTCGGAAATATCAACTGGAAATTCATGAGCTACAAGCACGGATATTCACTTTTGAAAAAGGTCTCCAGGATACAATTCCAGTGTCATCCAGTGGTTCACTAGCAAGGACCACAACCCCAGCTAAGATGCAGAGTGTTTACTGACATACGAGACATTTGAACAGCACGAATTTACAGAAATGTATGCCGTTTTTGGGGCTTCTGGTGATGAGGGCTGTAGGCTCCCGGGCCTCGGTACCCCAAAAGAAGTTTAACCGAAGAAGTGCCAATTGGCGGACTGGAGGTCGCGGAGGTTGAAGGCCATGGAAGACCTGTGTTCTATGATTTAATGAGGCAGTCAGCAACTCCTTGACTGGAGGCAGATGTAGCAGCGCAGATGCGGGAAAAGTGTCTGGTAGGAAATGTGGGGACCAGGCGAGGATCGACTTTAAGTAAGGGATGAACCGGATCCTGACGTGATCTGGCCTTGTTCAGTAGTGAGGAGCAAGTCCTGAGAGGAGGTGCCACATGACAACCGGTACGAGAAGTAGAACATGTCAAACCGGTGCTCAAGAAGAAACTGTGGAACCTGGCGACCCGGCGCCTGAGGAGAAAATGTGGAACCTGGCGACCCGGCACCCAAGGAGTGTGGAAAACGCGGGACAAACTGGCGATGCGGGACAAGTTGGTAACGCGGCGCCCGAGGAGAAGCGACTGCGACCTGGCAACGCGGTGCCCGAGGATAAAATGCTGGAACCTGGCAGCGTGGTTCCTGAGGAGAGGATATCTATCAAACTGGTGATCAAGGAGAGGGGAAAGAAATGGGAGAGAAATTAGAGAGAGGGGTGGGGAGAGAAAGGAGAGAGAGGGGGGGGGGGGGGGGGGGGGATTTGGACTTGGCAACTCGATGCCCGTGGAGAAAAGATTTCAGGAGTAATTTCAGTGTTTTAAGGCAGGGTCCTCATCAAAGGCCTTGGACCCACCTGTGACACGCCCGGCAGCACCCATGTCATCGCCCCTGCCCTTAGAGCAGCCCTGGGTCTCCCCTGCAATATCTACTCCCACTACAGAACCCTACTCTCTTTTCCATCTCCACTCTCACCCAGGGGCCTTCGCAGCCATCTTGAATGTCTGATCAAATCAGGCATTAAGATGGCTCCACTCATGCCTAATATAGCAAGATCAAGAGTTCTGATGTCAGAGGCCTGTGGCGCTGACGTCTGTAGTCATGAAGTCATTCGAACGCCTGGTCTTGCCCCACCTCAAGGCCTTCGCCTTCACCGACAGACTCCCCCATCACCACTGTGGACTCCTTCCGCTTCCTCAGCACCACCGTCACCAGGACCTCAAGTGGGAGCCCACCATCAGCTCCCTCATCAAGAAGGCCAGCACGGGATGTACTTCCTGCGGCAGCTGAGGAAAGCCAAGCTGCCAGCGCAGATGATGGTGCAATTTTTCATTGAGTCCATCCTCACCTCCTCCATCACCGTGTGGTACGCTGGAGCCACAGCCAGGGACAAACAGAGACTACAGCGCATTGTGCGTTCTGCTGAGAAGGTGATCGGCTGCAGACTTCCATCTCTGCAGGACCTGTACGTCTCCAGGGCTCTGGGACGAGCAGGTCGGATCACAGCTGACCGCTTCTCACCCTGGACATGGTCTATTTGAACCACTCCCCTCAGGCAGGAGGCTACGGTCCATCCGGACCAGAACCTCCAACCACAAGAACAGTGCTTTCCCTCTACTGTTGGACTCATGGACACTCAACAACTGCCACATTAACACTTATTTAACCAATAATCATTCATTCTACTGATCTTTTTTTTTTTTTTTTAACACTATTCTGACCAACTAGTGTCGGTGTAATCCCTCATTCCATTGTCCAGGAGTGTTCCATTGTAGACTTGTTTCACAGATCTAAAACAGAGTCCAGATGACTACAACTAAATCTTTTTCTACAACTGTGTATATATTCAGACCAAGTCTGTTTTATTTTATTTGCAAAGTCTACATTTTATGCATGCTCTTTTTGATATATTTTGCTATTCTATTATTCATTGTTGTACGTTGCTACAGAGTCTGACTACAACTAAATCTTTTTCTACAACTGTGTATATATTCAGACCAAGTCTGTTTTATTTTATTTGCAAAGTCTACATTTTATGCATGCTCTTTTTGATATATTTTGCTATTATTATTCATTGTTGTACGTTGCACCTTGTTCACCTAGTTTGTGGATTTTGTTCACTGAAAATGGCAAAACCCCTTTCTAATTCAGAATTACAGACCTCATTTGCTAGTTACAATAGAGATAAATATCAGGCCTTTGTGCGCCACATTTGCTTGTTAAAAATACTGAAATTTGAGGGCTGCCCAAGAGTGCTGGAAATATTGTCAGCTCTTTTACAATTTCCCGGGGAAGCACAAATGTTGAAATATTTTAAAGGCTGATTAATGTACCTTAAAAAGGTGTGATGCCCGGTGTCTCATTTGACTAAAAACCTTTTTAACCATTGTTATTTTTTCCATATCATTTTGACCTTGTGTTTCGTGACATTGTAGACTTTCCATCTCCAATTTGAGCCTGATTGTGCTGTTTGTGTATTCCTGAATTCTACATGTCTGCTACGTCTTCTTTTGATCAAAGCCCTATCTCTGTCTGCACGGGGGACTTCCTGGGGTGCCCAGGCAGAGCCTAGTCTTGGGCTTTCACACCTCTATTATTTTCCTTCAGGGGTCCGGGATGGGCCTCTTTGCAACACCGAGCCCTTGCCAGGGCATTGTCCCTCTCCAGACGATCAGAATGTAACTTCAATCAACAACTTTCATTCACTTTCAATCATGTTCAAGTGTGATATGTCATGTGATTTGTTCAACCCGTAGTCTATAAAACACACAGGATTCCTTTATGTGGGGCCCTTGAGACTGGAAGTCTCTCGGGAGCCGGTACGGAGATTAATTATGATTGTACAGCAGAATTAAACCATTCACTTTTGAGAAAAGACAAACTCTGTTCTATTGTTTTTACTTTATTTCTTGATAATTACTACTTAAGGTTTTCCACAATACCATTTCAAAGACTTTCTACAAAAGGAAAATATTCCTTTATTACATTTTACAGATGTTACTTGCTGGATAGGAGAAAACCTGTTTATACCTCAAATCACAGTAGTTGGATTCTATGGAATTCAGTGGGAATAAAATATTCAATTTGCTAAAATATTCCATTTTATTAGAGCACTGAATTCCATAGAATCCAACTACTGTGATTTGAGGTATAAACAGTATTTCTCCTATCCAGCAAGTGACATAGTAAAATACAAGGGTCATTTGTCTTAATCAGAATCTTAATCACTGATTTTTTTTTTCTTTATAGTTAAAGTAATTTCAATAAACCTGGACAGAATGTAACAGTATGTGTAGGGGACAAGGTAACCGGAAAGCAAATTTTAGAGCTCGTTTACCCACAAAATGTTTCTAAAAATACACTCAAAAATGGGATTCAATTATGATCCCCATCATGTCAGAATAATTTGTACCAAATTCCATAATCCTGCCACCAAGTATACGTTTGCAAGTACAGCATTATTACAGTTGTGCTTCAGACAGAAGTACACCTGAGACAAGACCATGTGAAATGAAAATACATTTAGTGTACGTTTCATTGAGAAACACAAGATTTTGTTGCGACTGAACATGTATTAAATCACACCGATGTCGGTTTTAATTCATGTTACACCAGCTATATTTTACAAAATGAAATCATATTGATCTTTTTTAATCTCCCAAATCTAATGCATGAATAGATATTTAGTATATCAACAATTCAAAGTTTGAAGCAAATCTATGGAGTTGAATTCTTTTTCTGAAATCTTTAGCTTTCACACAGGCTTTTTAATGGACAAATAAATGAGAATTCTATATCAGTTTATGGATATGGAATATCATTTCTACTATAGCAGGTGAACTGTTTGAGGCACAGATAAAGTTGGGCTTAATTTGACGCCAAAAAATTAGGAACGTTTGCAGTTGACATATGGGAAGGGGGGAGCTATGAGTAGAGCCACTGCTCCTCCATGTGGCGCAGAGCCAGCCAAGGTGGTTTAGGCATCTGTTGTGGAGACTCCTGGAACCCTCTGTGGGGGAAGACCCAGGCGTTCCTGCTCAGACTGCTGCTGCCACTTAGCTGCCTGCTAAGTGGAAGATGGTGACCGGACGGCTATGGGACAGTTACGCAATGTCCTTTTGTCACAATGTATCCTGGATGAGGATTTTTCTATGAGAAAGACAATTCATTCAAATAAAATATGAGTATGAGCATCCAATGACTTGACCCCCATTTTACTGCTGTATGCCTCATGTCTGTATTCTTAATTCCAAAAGTCATTACGGTGCGATACTGTTATATATTTTGTACACACAAAATTTCGGAGGCTTGGTTTTATAAAAAAAAATTATTAAAAAACGTTTTGGGGTCCTAAATTGGACCACGTCTAAACAAAGGACTTGAACTTGAAATGGCCCGAGGCTTACAGTAATGACAATAACAAGAAGGAAAAGGGAAGCAAAATAATTACGCAGAAGGGGCTGGCTCGAGGACTACAGCATTCTCACCTCAGTGAGAAGGTCGTGGCCCCCCCCTCCCCTCCCCTCAACACAAAACAAGTAAAATCCTCCCACTACCGTCCTGACCAGGCCTAGCACAAAGATCTGGAGTTGGGTCCCCTGCTCCAGAGGAGATTCCCCAGTGGGATTGAAAGGTGGGTCAAAAGCAGAGGACAAAATTTCCCCTCGGAGACAAGTGTACCTTAATCTAGACAGACACAAAATCCAGGCAACTCATGAAAAGGTCTATAGGTTTTATACAAGGACATTTACAAACAGGACATCATATCACATAGCATTTATTAAAACCAAATGTAAGAACTGTAAAATACAAAAAATATATTTTAAAAAATAAAATAAAAAAGGGGGGGTGTACAATTTAAAAGTTACATGCGGAAGCGGTCAGAGAAGTTGGGTGACTGGGGGACAGTGAGGGGCATCTCGCTCTTCTTCACCTTCACACATCTGTAGTGTTTGATGGGCTTTGCCTTGTGCACCTGGATCACAACATAAACATGGAATTCAGTTAAGCCCAGAGACAAATTGAAACGCATCTTAACAAGTTTAAATTACTTTCATTCAGAATATGGCTCTTGAACCGAGAATAGGTTGAGGACTTCCCTAACCAAAATGTAACGCATTGTAATGGCATTTTTTGCGATAGAGCAACAAAGTCTCACACAATTGTAAAGTGGAAGTAATGTTACATTATTTCCAGTTTAAAAAACAAAAACCACACACACCAGACAGGTCAGGGTTAAAGTTGTGGAGAAGTTTAAAGCAGGGTTAGGTTATAAAAAGATTTCCCAAGCTTCGAAAATCTCACGGAGCACTGTTCAATCTGGAAAAGGAAAGTCTGGCACAACTACAAATCTATCGAGACATGGCCGTCCACCAAAACTTGCAGATGTAGCCAAGAGGTTCATGGGAACTCTGGAGGAGCTGCAGAGAGCCACAGCTCAGGTGGAGGAATCCATCAACAGGACAACTATTTGTCATGCATTACAGAAATCTGGACTTAATGGAAGAGTGGCAAGAAGTCCCGTTTACAGTTTGCCAGAAGCCATGTGGGGGACACAGCAAACATGTTGGGGACACAGCAAACACGTGGAAGAAGGTGCTCTGGTCTGAGCAGACCAAAGTTGAACTTTATAAGTCTCTGTGTGAAAAGCTGGTAGAGACAAACCCTGAAAAGACTTTCATGTGTAATTGTAGTGAAATACTTCTATACCAACTTAATTTTCCTGAAGACCAGATTCTCGGGGGGCCATAGCCCCTGGGCCAGATAGGCTACAACCCAGGTCGGAACCAAGACTAACCCAGAATCAAACCAGGTCCAAACCAGGACTAAGGCAGAATTAAATAAGGACTAAGCCAGAAAAAACATCAAACCAGGTTTAAAACTTGTACGAACCCAGAATTAAACCAGAAAACAAGAAAAACATAAAATAAAAATAAAAATATTTGGAAGATGGGTCACGGGCCGGATCAGATCGTTTGGCGGGCCTGATCTGGCCCCCAGGCCTTAAATTGAATAGCCCTGTTCTATACCAAGCATTTTTCTGTTTTGTTTTTTTAAATTAGGAAATCATATATAATTTTCCTTCTTGTGATGCTCGTTCACAAAAAATGCCAATACAATTTATTTAAGTCTATATTTTGGCCAAAAAGTGTCAGTGGGGTTTTAAAACTAGTCAGAAGTCTACAGAATTTTTTCCAGTTCCAAAGAACATGACACTAGTTACCTGCTCCTGCCGCATCCTGGTGATCTCATCCTTCTCCCGCTCTGTCTCCTCCTTGCGCTGTTGCTCCTCCATGAGTGCCCTTAGAGCCTCCTTTTCACTCACCAAACGGTCAAACTCCTGACGCTCCTGGGCCCTGCGCTCTGTCAGCAGCTGGAAGCCAGTGGCTGTGGTGCAGGCTGAAGAGAGGAGATGGGACAATCAGAATCTCACTACATCATTTTCCGGGGGGGGGGGGGGGGGGGGGGGAGAGAGAGAATGGCTCACATGTCTCCGCGCGGTCCTCCTTCTTGGGTTTGAATGGTTCTTTGTGTGTGACCACATTGGGTCTGGCTTTAAAATGTGTGGCTTCTTCTTGTTGTTTCTTTTCATCTTGGACCTGCATAAACAAGATTATATTTGTGACAACCATTAGAATCTTAAGGCCCCGTCCAAAAGCTAAACACAGCAAAACTGCAAAGATATTTGGTCTAAAGCAGGTTTAAAAAAAAGATTTGTGTCAACAAAAATATAAAAATGCATTGATTTTCATCAATACACGCGTCTGCATAAAAAAGCAGCAGCCTTGCCTTTTTAGACCACCTGATTTCGCAGTAGCACCACCAGTATCAGACCCATCGTCTACACTGGTGCAGGCACTACACAGACTGCTTGTGTAGCAGAGTACGCACCATGCTCTCCCAGCGGCTTGTCTTTTCCACTCCTCGTGCGTCTATCAGCAGGTTAAACGGCTCTGGCTTTGTGGGCTCCGGCTTCTTCTTCTCTGGAAGCACCACTGTGCTGAAGTCTGGCAGTGGCTGGGCCTTGAACTTTGGAACCTGGAACACAGGATTTAAAATGACATTTACAGCAAAGAGCAAATGAAAAACACATTTACAGTTTGAATCTGTCACAATCAAAAAATAAGCATATAGCAAATATAAAATATAAGCAAACTCTTATACAAATTCTAACACGCATGCAGTAATCATGTACATTTTTAAGCACTTTTGCCAAAGTTCTAAAGATGTTCAATCACCCTAATAGTTCAATTTATTTTTGCAACGCCCAAAATCACAACAGCAGCTGCCACGCAGGGCTGAAGAAAAAGGTTGATTAGTACAACACACCATTGGAGAAAGTAATTAAACCAGGACAAGTCATGATTGTACGTACTAAGCTGTGAAGAGCAGGCTGCAGCAGGCAGGACATGGGACAAAACAGCATGAACCAGGCTGTGTGGCCTCTCAAATAAGGCCGAGACAAGTTAATACAATTATAACTAATCAATGATTCTTCTATTACTAAATTAGCTGATGATTAGCTAAATTATTTTAACTATGCACACTTCAAAACATGCTTTGTCTGAGCCATAACACTTATTTTTAAAGCACATGGTAGGAATTGCATTATAGGATTGCACATAGGAAACATTTACATTGGGCTTTTCAGATACTTGAATATACCCGATCATGATTTTCCTCGTTTTTTACCTAACCTTGCCCAGACAAGGCTAAACATCATATCAATTGGAAAGAATAAATCACTAGACTAAATCGAATAGAAAAATGGTGGCAGCCATACGCTCAAACCTGATCTTCGAAAGCTCCCATTATTTGACCAAAGTACAGGAGTTTTAAAAGGCAAAATGTACTAGGTTTACAGCGATCGTTAGTAAAAAATAAATACAGATGCAGCCTAATAACCCAGTAGGTCTGTGGTGGTCAAGTACACACTTTTATTGTAGGAGTAACATGAACTAAAACTCACGTCTTCGTTTCTCATCTGATCCAGCTTCTTCTCCTTCAGCGCCATCCGCTCTTGCTCTCGTTTGTCGAAGGAGAATGGACACACCTCCACGTGGTGGTGATCTGGGAGTTTGGGCTGGAAAGGTAGCCCGAAGTGAGGAACAGGCGGAGCTTTGATGGGGGATGGAGGAGCCACCTGTGGGTTCAAATCAGCACAGGTAAGAACATGGTCTAAATCAGGGCTCTCCAGAAGGCAGACTGCGGGCCGGATCCGGACCCCGAAGCAATTTAGTCTGGCCCAGTTTCCCATAATTAAAAATATATTATTTAATTTTTTTTCGCGGCGCACATCCGCACCACTGTGCGCTGCTTTGCTGCAGTTCCGCCGCTTGGCGGTCTTGGCGGGCCAGAGAGCCCTGGTTCCTCTGAAACACTGCAGCATCACACGTTTGTGCTTTGATAGAGCAGACAGGAAATAACAGCTTCACTGATGATTTGGTGTAAATGTAACATGCGTAAGGACCGTGTGCTGGGTTAGGGTTTCCTTGACCTTTCCTTAATCATTTTCCAACTTTGACTGAAAATGATGCGTGAATAAGTCATTCAAGATCATGCAATGATTCACTTTTATTAGCCGATTGAGACTGTACACAATCGTTTATGGTTTTCTAAAAACATGGCACAAACAAATGTTCAATTGCAACCATTTTTGTTACAGCATCGTGGAACACCACATTTGAACATTCTATTAAAACAATTTGCTCATGAACGAGAGCAATATGCCATTTTTTGCTTACTTAAAAAGGATGATACAGGAGTGTTGGTCTGTATCATCCATGCAGTTTGCAGCGTGCCTCTGGACTTGAACAGCAATGGTCTAAAGTGGTCCTTAAACAGCCCAGGCATCACAGATGTGTCAGGACATACGAATCCATGTTTTGTGTTACTTTGGAGAATAATAGCCTTTGCCTTTTTTAAGCGAACATAAAACAAATTCATTAAAAAAAGTTTCAACTTAAGTAAATGTGATCCTCTCCATATTCCGTATGTCAATTATAATGTCCCAGGCCTTGATCGTCGGTGCAATTTGTGATCTTTTTTTCCTCCTGCTGCCAGGAGTATATTCCAAAATATATCCAAGAATTGTGTCCATGGCCAGAGTTTGGAGGCCCAAATACATTGTGAAATCATCATCCCACTTGATTTCAGAACTGTCTGTAGCCCTTTATTGAGGAAAGTCAACGTGCCTGCAACTCAAAAAGTTCACTTAAAATTAGGGGGTTTAATGGTGCTTTGTCATTTGCTCCATTTGCCCATACTGCAAAGACAGGGAAACCAGAAACATGGAAGTTAGATTTCATGCTTCATGGGTTTCAGTCATGTGACTTAATTGTGATCTCCGCCATTTTGAAGACTGCGCCACCATGTTGTTGCCCATCATGTTCGATAGTCATGAAAACTAGCAGTGGATCATCATTTACATTTTTTAAAAGAAAAGTTGCTGTATGGCATTTTTACATGGGAGTGAGTGCATGCTGCTGCAACATTAAAGACGATTTGACGTACATCTCTTTAAAGACGTTTATGTGAAAGCAGGACTCACCTGGACCGGAGCAGGCTCCATCCGCACCCTCTTCTTCAGAGCAAACGCAGGTGACTCGGGGACAGTCACAGTGGTGAGCTTCTTCTCTGGTACGCCCTGTGAACACAGATGCTTTCAGGATCTGTAGAAGGTAATCTCGAGACTCCACATGTTAGAGGAGAGCGAACCTATCCAAGCCAAACCTTTTTTTGCCATAATCGTTTCTACGCTGTAGTCACGTGGTATCTGAGACAGAGATATACATTAGCTTGACGGCGTCGCCTTCAATGTAGTCTGTAAAAAAAATCCCTCTTGAATGGGCAACCATTGAGTTATAATACAAGCTTGAGAGGATGTTGCCATGGTACCCTATAGTAAACAATGTCCATTTCCAGCAGCCATGCTGTGGTGGAAGATTCTGCTAAAGAACTAAAATGGACTTTTTAAAATCATAATTTTGTAATAAATACTTTAATAATTTGACTTTTGTCTTTGCACTTTAACTTTAAAATGCCTTTGACCATTACTTTAAATGAAGAATGATCAATGGTTGTGTCCATAAGTAGTAGTGACACACAAACATGTCTGCATAAAATAGAGACCAGTGCAGTGTTTTAGGGTGAATATTTAAGAGCCACCTAAAAGAAAAAGACGATCGTTTAACATGTGGACTTTATCAACTCCTGTGTGATGCTGCATCTGGATACTCAGGCTTTGGACGTCATCGTTTCAGTGTCCACGACAGACCGAAGGAGTCGCTTGGACAGCACTGGGGCAGGCGAGTGAACGTCACAAACTGCCCAAATCAAAAAGTTGAATGTTTACCTTCACTCTACCGTCTAGCTCCAACTCCAGTCTTATAAATTCAACAAGCAACTGCTCTCAATTTGGGAAGTAGTGCTCACCACAACTCCCTCCAGCATCTTCTTGGAAACTGGGTGGGACTTGAAGTTGTGTGGGGGCTCCTCTTCCTCCACTACAGGGGGCTTTTTGGCTTGTCTCTCCTGGAGCCTCTTCTCAATCTGCAGGTGGAAGCCTTCAGGGACAGTGGGCTTGTGGAGAGCACTCTTCTCTGGAGATGGGCCTGAGGACAGAGGGCATCAGACCTGATCTCCAGACAGTGGCTTGACAGCTGGACAGGGTTATGGCCTCACCTCTCCCGTGAGTCTGTCGGCTGGGCTGGTGGAAGCGGTCGGGGGTCTTCTTCTGGAATTGATGAATCTGCTGGGCCATGGGCACATAAGGCTCGTGCTCCTCTCCTCTCCTCTTCCTGCCGGTTGACAGGTTGAAAGGTTTGGGTACGGTGGCCCCTCTCACCACCTTTGCCTGAAAAATGGAGACAAAAAAATCTGCATTTGTACACGTAACAGGAAAACTTGTCAGGAACAGGAACCCATCTCCAGATCTTGAGCGGAGACCAGAATAGCCCAACTTTGAGGATAAGCATGTTGAGTGTTTTGAAGGACCTCCACACACTCCCAATCTCGTGAGATCTCAGGAGCCAAGCAGTGATGGGCCTGACTAGTACTAGAATATGAGAGCCCTGTCATGTCAGGCACCACAGGGAGGCGGTAGTGAACACCGTTGTTGTGTCATTGGGCAAGATCATTCATCCACCTGGTCTCCAGTGTCCAAGCATGCTGGTGTATGAAAGTGTGCGAGTGAGTGCAGGACAACAGATACAACCATGGCTACAATCCGACCAAATAAATATAACAAATAATAAAAAAAAAAACAGCAGTGAGGAGACTCAGCTCATCACTCTGCGACAATGCCTTGCACTAAAACAGGGGCAAATATTTGCAGATTGATTTTGATTACGAGCCCGCAAATCGTTTCCACAGACTTGTGTGGCTATTAAAGGGCCACACAGATGTTTGTCGGCAGAATTACGTTTCTGTATGCAGCCAATAACAAAGCATGAATCATATCAATTGCCAAAATGATTCACCATTAATACCTTAAAATGGGCATAAAGTGTATATACAGTAAGTATAAATTACTTTGCGATTTCTCTCATGTTAAAAGCACTTTCAGAAATATTAAATAATCAGTGGGAAGTATTTTGCCGTCCTTATTTGAATATAGGCTTGGGCGATATTAACAAAATTACATAAATCTTTTGGCATGTCTTGATAATGATATTCAGATAGTCAATTCAACAAAAATTAAAGTCTCACACAAATGTGTGGAATATTGGGCATACCTTATAAAATAACGCTCACTATATTATCCATTTTACAATATATTGCCCATCTCCATTTGAATATCAAGCTTTTTAGAGCATGTTTAAGAAATGCCAGGTGTGACATTTAGCCTGTAAGCTTAGCAGCACATCAGGTTTGCCTTCAGATGCAGCCAGAGCCAGGCTGCAGACTGACATGTACTCACGGGGGAGCCGGGTTTGCGCAGCTGATCTATGAAGTTGACGTCCTTGGCAACGTTGCTGGAAGTGCACGATTTAATACGAGAGTCCGTCTTGAAACTAAATTCTCTCGGCACTGTGGTGGTGAAGGCCATCTTCTTTGCTGGTGGATCTAATTTCAAAAAATAAAATTGTAAATGTCAAATGTCATATACAGCCAATAGGTTTCGTTCATGTGACATCACAACATTCTAGAATCCCTATAGTTTAAAACTGAGCAGGCACAGATTCTTCTCTCTCCTTCACTCTTTTTTTTTTTTAACAGTACAGCGTAAAATACATTGAAGACGTACAACTACAGTAGGGGGCAGTAATTGCACCTTTTGGCTGACAACCGCCATTAAAAAGTAACAACTGTCAGATTGCAGAGGAGGTGACCTGGTTTATGGTTCCTACAGTATCTCTAATTACCAAGACTATCCACATGGTTGTTCAGCATCAATGAAAAAGGGAAATGATTTGTTCACATTAACCAAAGTGGTGTTAAGGAAAAACACCTTTAACGGTTATCAAGAAATAAAGTAACACAATAGAACAGAGTTTGTCTTTTCTAAAAAGTGAATGGTTTAATTCCTTACATACAAGCAGAATTAATCTCTGTCCCTACTTCAAAACATTCCTGCCGTTGCCCTCTCCCATCTCTCCACTGATCTTTCCACACAAAAAGGGATTCACATTCATTTCATAGAATATAGGTCAAACAGGTCACATGACATACATCTCACGGAAAGTTATTGGCCCAAGAGGAACAAAGACTAGAGTTGTTGATTGCAGTTACATTCTGATCATCTGGTGCTGGAGAGAGACAATGCCCTCGCAAAGGCTAGGTGTTCATGCAGAGGCCCATCCTGGACACCTAGAGTTCGCTCACACCTGAGAGGAGCCACTTTGAACAGAGCACATCAGGGCTCTGGAGCATAATTAGCAGTTGAGTGAGAGCATGAGGGGTCATTTTTACACAGAATCTACATCTGGTATTTTCTGCCATTATTAAACTCAAAAACGGTGTGATTACCGTCAGTTGAATGGATTTCAAGAACTGAGATTAATATGACAAGTCTTCAGTGCCAATCCCAAACAAATAAAGGCTTAATGTTTGTAGAGTTCTAATTAGGAGATTGATTGTGTTTGGAAGAAATATCCACAACATTCTAGTCAGTCAATATTTAATGCAGATAATAACTAAAATTTACCTTTTAGTTATTAAAAAGGACAAAATACAGTGTAATGAACAGGGAAAGCTGGCTCTTGCCCCCCATCTGGGAGTATGACATCCCATTCTAGACCCTGAAAACCATCAATGGGCCATTCTCAGTGAAATTTGTACTGTAGTTTGTAAATCACAGGATCAGTGATGAGGTTGAAATTATGACCATTCAATTCTAGAACGTGAACGCAAACCATCTGAACACCAACGGCCCTACTACCACAGGTGACTGGTTTAAGTACAAAGAAAACACTTACTCCCAGCTAAAGCTGCTTTGTAACTGGCCTCATTTTTCTTTCGGTGCAGAGCCACCTCCTTCTGTAGTTTCTTCATCCTCTCCAGCTCCAGCTCTTCAGACGACGGCCTGGGGAGACAAAAAAAAAAAAAAAAAAAAAAAATCACAGAGGCCCAAACGAATAAGCCACGGAGCCAGAGTCAAAACCATTCTAACATTGGCAGAAACCCCAAAAAGGCAGTGATCGATCGATCATTTGTTGTTTTTAAAAGGATTTTTGGCCTGTAGGCTTTATTGGACAGGACAGGATTGGTGAGGGTGAAATGGGGGATGAGAGAGAAGGGAGGACATGCAGTAAATACTCCGAGTCGGGAATCAAACTCACGACACTGCGGCTGGCTGCACTTGAGCCTGGCACTCCACCACTGGGCAGCACAGTATCGATACTTTTAAACAACATTAATTAATTATAAATCGTCTAGGCGGCTGTTCAGAGGAACTCCTATAGAGGGGCGTGCGGTTTACCGTCCTGCAGGAAAAGCAGAAGCTGCTCAATCTGCTGGAACACAAGCTAATGACGTACAAACGAGGTGGAATGGTACTTTTGATAGGCTGATCTCGCCTGTGCAGAAGATGCTGCTGCAGCATGTTCAGCCCATGCTAATTGTTTTACAAGAAACATGCAATACTTAAACTAGCATGTGTTCTATACATTTCCATTTTGATCAGTTGGTTGGATGTATGACGTTATTAGAGCATCATTGATTTATAAATAAGTGCTTTGTGGATAAATATGACATTTTATACATAGTCTTCTCCGGTGTAAAAAAATGACCCGTTTGGTAAATTTTTAAGACCCTTTTTTCAAAAATGTATCAGGATACGTATTGTAATGAGGGAATTGCATCGGAATGTACATGTATCGGGATATATATCGTATCGTGACCCCTGTATCTGGACACGTATTGGCAATACTCGACGAACGATACAAACGAAGATTTGTATGCAATTGTTAAAATATTTAGGAACAAAACTGCATTACAAAAAAAAGGTATGGGTTATAAGCAGAGATCGGAGCATTACTGAAAAATGTATAGTATTGTAACTCTTGCTTTGGAGAAATGTAAAGCTATATTTTTTCTGGTGGAGGGTCTGAGGAAAGTCTCCATCCATTCCAAAATCCTTTCGAACCATTCTCTCTGTGTACAGATTTTAACTAAGTTTTCCATAACCATTTCACCAACATTCCATGACCTTGAATAACTTATTCAAGCATTATTTTCGATCAATTATTTGTTTTTATTAGCTGACCAGCTAGTCTCCTTTTATACCATCTGTAAATTGTGTATATACTCAGAACAAGTCAGTTTTTATTTTATTAGTAATTTTTCCTTGTTAAACATGCACCATTTATATATTTTGCTATGGTTCTAGGTTGCATCTTAATGTCAAAAGCAAGTGCCTACTTTGTGAATTTTGTTCAATGACCAAGGCACACAATTGTTAAAATTTCTAAACACAGAACAAACTGCAAATGTTCAATTTCAACCCATTTAGAAATGCAATCCCAAACATGCAATTTTTTTTATGAAACTGCAATAAATCTAACTAACTCTTGTGTACATAGAAATGCCTATTTTTATTGTATAGTAATTTTAAATTGTTTCTTAATGCGTGCCCTTTTTGATTGAATATATGTTGTTTTAGTGTTCTATGTTGCACCTTAAGGCCGAGACAAGTTCCTATGTTTGTGAATTTTGTTCATTGACAATGGCAATAAACTCTTTCTGATTCTGATAAAATTAGACGGCAAGTGTAGTGATTTTGATCCCATACCCACATACATGTAATCTATTTGTAGTGTTACTATTTAGAGTCCCTTCAGCTTTTGTGCAATAATTGTACCAAAATAGAAGATATTTAAAAGGGCCATTTTGGTACATTATTGATGAATTGCCATATCATCCTCCGAATCCAAAAACTATTGATGGATTAATTGTTCATCGTTAGTTTCATATTCAGAAGGAAGTGCAGAACTCACTCTGCGGAAGCTTTGTGGTGGCTGGACGCACTCTGAGTCGCTCTCAGGCTTTTGTTTTGAACGATGCGACTTGATTTTCTGAGTGGCTGCGCTTCGGGACTCCTACAGAAAGGCAAATGAACATTACGTTGGACTTTGGGTTAGAAACCGCCCGATTGCTCGGCAGCCCCACAATATAAAATGCCACCTACTTTTTCTGCTTCTTCACTGGAGGACCACATGTCTCAATCTTGCGTTTACTAACCCTAAAAAAAAAAGAAAACGGAAAATTCATTACAGTGGGGCAGAGCACTTAAATCCCCTAAAATGCTTGACCCTTAGAGGAGGTCATTTGCAGTTCCAGAATTCAAAAAGGTGCAATATGTAAAGTTTCTGGTGGGGGTCTGCCACCTGCTGGCCTCTTGAAAATGTTATGGCTTTGCTTGGAATGTACCACAGTATGGTACAAACTTTATACATTTATTAAATTGCAGACGTGTTTTTGCAGAAAATTCTGGGTATGATAACCTGCTTGTTAACTGTCATGCAATTTTGTTGCATATTACAGGCAAAACAGAGTCTACGACTCACCAGAAACAGTACAACTGGGCGATATAAGAGTGGATTACCAATGCATCAAATTGTAAAGCCCCTCTACTACAGTAGTTCCTATATGACAAAAAAGGCCTGATTTAGAGGGTACAGGGTTGTCAGATGCGACCTGCCAAGCGTTTTAATCCAGCCCGCAAAACAATTCCAATTGATATTCTTAAATGTTCAATCAATATACAGCATTTTAACTGCTAGAATTACGAGTCCCATTAGATTTTGCAGCAGTCGCCCCTCCCCTGCACTGCTCATGCTGCTTCTGTCGATCAGCTCTCGCTCCTGCTTGTCCATCCGACTCGTGCACCAAACTTTATACACCTTCACCAAAAAAGTACATACGAGCAGAAGAAACGGGTGTGTGGCGTTGGGAAACATGAGGAAGTGTGGAGACCGTTTGTGGACGTTAGATCTGTGGTAAATGTAAGGACGTTTTACACCAGTCAGAGTGTAATGAAGAATAATGAGTTTGACACCCCGGCTCTACATGAAGTTAGCTGTGCAGAGCATACCTGCGTGGCTGGTTACAGGTCATGGTGGGTTTGGAGTCACCCCACACCGTGACAATGTTTGAAGGAGGAGCGGTATCTGCAACAAAGAGCAGGTAAAACAAAGCAAACATTCGAATGCATCAATGACCATATTTAACAAACCTTTTTCCACTTGAGGACAAGCTTCTTTGTGTGGGGCTTCGGTGAGCACTTCATTCAAAGATGAGCAGAAACTTCCACTCTCCCGTTTCTCTGTACAAACACCATGGCTTAACAAGTCAGTTTAAGAGCAGAGCAAGAGGCCTCTCCACCACATGCTCATGGAACATGAGGATGTTACACGTATATTAACAGTATAAACAGCCAATATTACTGTATTTCAGCAGCATTCACTCAAGAAAAGATTTCACAGTTTCTGGCCCATGGGCTGACTGTACTCTTAGTAAAAACCAAAACGTACGAGATCCTCCCGACCCTGAGTGAATCAGACATGGTCTGTCTATGACCGGCTCATATCTAGCTACATAAAAGGCTACAAAGCATGTAACATTAGTCGGCTGCATGAGCCTCGAGTTTAACCATGTTATAAAGCAGCACTGGTGTTGTGGTGGTGAATGATCGGTTGGAGGCCTTTACCAAACCAGTTGTCGTCGTAAGGAGCGTTGTGGAACTCGGCCAGGTCCACCACTTCGCTCGGGGCGTCGAAGACGTAGCGGTCCGAAGTGTCCGGCTCGTTCTGGTCCATAGCCGTCGATCGAATAGTAGACTGCAATAGAACCTTTAAACTTTAGATGATCGGAAATAAACCGAATCCAGAAGAGCCAAGTCAGCCAAACTGACTGTAAGCTGCTAGCCTCACTGTAAACAACACACACAAGCGCAGGCTAAAGTTAGAGCAATTCGTTACGACATAATGCAGAAAAGTATATGTTTAGGTGAATCCAGATCTGCTAAACATCAGTCTTACCTAAACACTTGTCTGTGCGCTGAGCTAGTCCGCGATGTTGTGGTTCAAATGGATTCCCTCTTGTTCCCTCGGTTTAAAGCGGCCAATAGCAGAGCACGCAGGACGGGTCTGCCACTGCTGATTGGACCACACGGGCTGCGTCACATCACATTTCCGGTGTCGCTTCTAGTGTGCAGCTAGGTCATGCGCTAGGTGCGTGATGTGCAAATTCTATAACACTTCATGTCGATGGTGCGTCCAATGTCATTTATATGTCCATATCAAATATCAAAAGTGGTGGAGGGAGACCGTAGTATTTTAGAAAAGTAGGAGTTAGACAAGTCATTGGTAAATGTCAATAGGTTGCACTGGACATTTTAGTAAAGAGGAAAGGAGGGCAAGAAGAAAGAGTGTGGGAATTAATACTGGGGTTTTAGAGCAGTGGCTAACAACCATGGCTCTAATATAGTTTCCGCGCTCCCAAAATTTTTAGTCTTCTTTTTTGTCATCTAAGTGTTGTCCCCATGCCTCTGGTTGGGAAACAGAGGAAATGACCAGAGTTGGTAGCCTGACCAAAATATGTACTGTTAAGGAAAACGACAACAAAACCAAATAATTACTCAAGAGTAACAGTCTTTGGAGAATGAACCAGTGATGGGGGGGAGAAACAGCCTGGAATCTCCTGGAATGAGGCTGCTCAGTGTTGTGTGTGCATAAGCAGTAGGCCTACCTTTTTTAGACCAACAGATGGCGCAATAGAGTGCACCAACACAGCGTCAATAATAGGCTTGTTTAAGCAAAGTAATCAGTCTCTGAGCTCGAAACATGTGTACCGTACGTTTGGCCCAACATTAGAAAGAACTTACAAATGACAAAAACTAAATCCTATCTGTTTAGGCATTGCAAGAAGAGACTTTGAGGAGGAGACACACCCAGGAGAGTGGAGCAAGGAGACTATTGTTGCTACATATAGACTTTTACATTTTCTTCAGCCCATATGTAAAACGAAATGGAACAAACAGCATTTAATGGTGTAAAAGTAGTCTGAGTTTATTATTACGCGTTTAGGTAATTTTGTAAGTTCAGTCAACAATTAACCAGACATTGTTGATTTCAAGATGTTGCAGTAATCAGTGTTAGGTTATTGGACATAATCTAAAATGGCAGCGCTGATCTCTTGCCGTTGGGGAGTAAGTGACGTTTCACAAGATGCTATAGTTGTTGGTGTAGTCCAGTCACAAATTCCTGATAGAACGGTTCTGAAAAAGAATAAAATTTACAGTATCAATTTAAACATGTAAGCAACAATTCTCATTCAATTAATTTGGTATCTGGAGATATTTGCCTTTGATATTTAAATTCTAAATTCAAAATGGAACTTAAAATGTCCCACCCACATGGTAGCCACCTTGAGTTCCAAAAGTCAATTTCTCATTAATTTGAAAAAATAAATAAATTGGCAAGGCAAAAGAAAACTATGTTAGTGTCAAAATAACATACCTAAAATTCTAAAGGTTTTATATACATATATACACATACTGTTTAAATGTTGTTTTAAATTTACATATACAGAACAGTAACAATAGTGTCGGCAGGAAGAACAAAAAAGACAGACAACAACACAGACATTAGACAAATAGAGGGACAACAGTCGAGAAACTTGAAACAGAGCGGGGTGCTCGTCTGTGTGCCCGTCTGTGTGCCCGTCTGTGTGCCCGTCTGTGTGCCCGTCTGTGTGCCCGTCTGTGTGCCCGTCTGTGTGCCCGTCTGTGTGCCCGTCTGTGTGCCCGTCTGGTGCCCGTCTGTGTGCCCGTCTGTGTGCCCGTCTGTGTGCCCGTCTGTGTGCCCGTCTGTGTGCCCGTCTGTGTGCCCGTCTGTGTGCTCGTCTGTGTGCTCGTCTGCAAACAGAGTAAAAGTGTGTTACATAATTATTACCATCATCACAACGCTACCATATATTACATGTAGATGAGATGTATCTCATAAAATATATGTGTGCATGTATATATTCACACATACATATACACACACAAACACACACACACAATCTCCCCCGCATCATTTCTGCCCCTTCTATTTTCTTTTTTTTTCTCGTGTCATGTTTAGCCAGTTCTACTCGAGTGTGTTTCGGTGTGTGCACATTTCCCTTACTACACTGTGGTGCATACAAACACAAGGAATGATGGGGGGATGTTAGGATTTTAAGGACAACAGTTGTGACAATGATAGAGATAGTAATGATATAGCAAAAGTGATACAAATGTTTGTGTGGCAGGGTGGTGGTTGTGTGGGAGTTGGCTCACAGACAAACACATAAAGTTGGTAGATGATTGAAATGTGTGGATAGATGGAGGAAGAAGAGAAGGGTCAGGGAGCGTTGGGTGGGGGAGGTCGGTTTCAGATGAGTGATTATAGGGGCGAGATGTATATTAAATTGTAATGAAGTCAGTGAGAAGATTTTTCCAGTGGTTAATGTGTATGTTATTGCGGGTTTTCCAGTTCATGTGGATAGTTTTCTTGGCGATGGTTAGAGCTGTGAGGAGTGTTTTGAAGTTTATGGTTATTTCAGTAGTTATTGTGAGATCCCCTAGCAGGCAGAGAGAGGGGGATAATGGGATGTGGCAGCCCACTATAGTGGATAGTGACTGTGTGACCTCTTCCTAAAAGTGTTTGACTGGAGTGCAGTACCAGGTTGTGTGGATATATGAGTGTAATGTGTCGTCGTCGTCAACTGAAAAGGTGCATTACCGCCACTTACTGTAGTTATAAGTCTTCAAAGCAATGCTATAAACATAGAAAAAAAGAAGAAAAAAAAAAAAGGAGAAAGAAAGAGAGAATGTGTTCTGTGAAGCGTTTTGTATTGTATTAATTGTAAGTTGGCATTTTTTGGACATAAGATAAATATTTTTACAGATTTGGGTCCAGAAGTTGGCATCAGGAGTAAGTGAAAGGTCACTTTCCCTTATGGTCTGAGATGGCTTTGAAATTATTTTGTATATTTTAGAGAGAAGTTTCTCATACTGTGTGTGTGTGTGTGCGCTATCAAATATTGTATACAAGGTGCTGTTCACGTTATCTTTTGTGTTTTGGTGCATTCTGATTTCGCCATTTAAAAAAAATAGACATATTCCATAATCGTCAGCAGTGGCAGAGCAGCAGCATACGCAGGAACTGCTCTCATTCACTATAATGGGAGTGTAATTACTTTGAGGCTTGTAGCACACTGTTGCCTGTAGTGGACTCAGCCGATAAAAAATGAGCTTACAGTCAAAAGATGGGTGCCACAATTGCCATGATGCCCCTACTTTATACATCTAAGAGGGAAACAAACTGCTTCTTTGAGATAGTGCAGAATCAGAGATTGGGACATTTAGAAACAATGACACATTCAATGCCATTATAAAATTGAAATGCCAATCAGTCTGTTTCATCATTGGACAGACAGATAATCATAAAAAATATAAAAACCTTTATCTGGCTGGATGAAAGAATGGCGGATGAGAAAGTCCAGCACCACCATGGCAGAATTTGGTTTGAAGTCATCTGTGGCCAGCAGATCTTGAACCTGAAAGATTAAGTTTTACATTCTGTCACTGTGTCAAAGAACATTCAGGTCCTCTATCACTACACGCAGACCACATACGGTTCTGACCTCACTGATGGGCAGCAGGTAGAATTCTTGCACTTCTCCATCACCTACGGCTGGCCTGAAGTCCGGAGGAAGCTCCAAATCAAAGACAAACTGGCTCTCAGCAAACACGCCCTCTTCATCTTCATACGTATAACTGGAAATTGGAAAAAGATTTCAACATTTCAACTTCTTTTTTAATAACTGTGATATACACGTCCATCACAATTTGGACAGTGATTGAATATAGTTCTTTTATCTGTTTACCAAATCTTATTCAAGCATCATGCAAAGTGCAGACTCTAAGGGTTAATCTGAGTGTGTTCAGATCTAAAATGGATGGTAGAAATGTCACTTATTTTCCTTTACAATTTCAACACAAAAATACCATTTGTGTTTGAGGTTTACAAAAATATAATGTGTAGAAAAATATGCAATATTTCTTGGTAAAATAACAACAATGGTGTTTGTCCTGGCGAAAAATCAGGATTGTGTCTGTCATAATCTTCTATGACACAAACTTTGACATCACTCACATGTAGAGTGGTTTTCATTTGTAAAACATTTTGTTTGTTGTTTCTTAATGCATGCCCTTTTTGATTGAATATATGTTATTTTATTATTGCTCAGTGTTTTTCTCGAGACAAGTTCCTATGTTTGTGAATTTTGTTAATTGACAATGGCTATAAACTTTCTGATTTTTACAAATTTGGGCATTTTTCTTTAGTTAATCATAGTTTTCTCCATTCAAAAATCACCTTAGGAACCATTTAATTCATGCCTGCATTCAGGGAATTTAGAATATTTTGTTTACAAACTCTTAAAGTGCACATACTACAAAAACAACATGGAGCAAAATATGGGGCTTACCTGATAGTGCTCACTGGCTGAGCCTTCTGACCTAGCTCCTCGGGAACACATGCCTCCTCCGCACACTCTTTGACAGCCGTATGTTTGATGGCCACACCAGCGGCCAGGCCCCCCGCTGCCTTTGGACAACACAACTGTCAGAATGGAACCTCTCAGCCTTCTCTCTGAATCGTCTCTCCACAGTCCTCTCGCACATAGGAGCACTTTGTGTATTTGTGGGCAGGGAAGAAGTCTGTGTTTTTCTCTGACTGGTTTTAACAACGGTTTGATTTCGCGGCTTGTTCATGTTGTTGTGGCGATTTGACCAATCAGATTCAAATACAGTGGTCCCTCGTATATTGCAGGAGTTACGTTCTAAAAATCCCTTAGCCAATCAGGATGCAGAAAACAATGCACTGTAAAAATAAAAAAAATAAAAAATCTGCGAAACAGCAAGGCCGCGAAAGGTGAAGCGCGTTATAGCGAGGGACCACTGCAGTCGTCATGCCATTACGCCCTTTTCCGGACTGCTTTTGGCGAGAGCCTGTCCAGATTGATATTGTGAAGAACTCAATTCAGAGTTATAAACGTATCAATCTGGCAGAGTCCGTTTACCTCACCATGTTGTCCAGGAGTCCAGGGTAGGTTTGCTTTGTGGGCGAGCGCCGTCCCAGCCACATGCTGACCTCTCCGCTGGCACTGACTGTGTAGCCGTTGACGTGCACCCCGTACCGCTTCACCCCGAACAGACCTAAGACACAGCAGCACCCGGAGCGGACACAGGGAGTCCAGCAGTGCCCAGACAGTCACTCATTTTTACGAATGTTCAAAATGACCATTGACATAGAATTATAGATAGTTTTGATTTTTGTTATAGATTTGAACAATTTATGTTTCGAATGTACATGATTGAATAACAAATATCGCCAATGACATCACATGTTTAATAGCACAAAATTAATGAAAATTCGGAGTGGGCTGGCACTGCTAAGTGCCAAAGCACATTAAAGGAAGGGTATGTAGCCTGGTTTAAAAAAATAACTACTGGCAAGTACCTTAACCAGCATTTAGGACACATACAAGTTTTTTCTAATTGTCAGTATATGGACAGGCACGGTTAAACACATGTTATTACAAAGATTGTTAAACAGGCTACGGAACAACTATTGGGTGAGACTTACGGTGCTGACTTGCGTTCTCATTGAGCTATCCGACCCAATCCATCTCACAGGTTAAGGATCGACCTAATACAGGCCAATATTTTTAAATTCAAGAATAAATCTAAATTACAATTGCTATCAGTAAAAACTACATTTGGTATATTGGAGCACAGATTGGTCATGTTTATGACATTTTAAATTAAAATTCTACATACCCTTCCTTTAATGTCAATCTTATGTCCAGATCTTACTTGTAGCTGCTCTCTCCATCCACATCAGGGGAGGGTCACAAAATCTGTTCATGACACTGTATTTCTTGCAAAAGGACAAACATTAAGACAATATTAGTATTATGACTTGGTTGATGTGTGTAAATGTAATTAAACATTTATCAAATTGTGCAGGTGTTCGTGTATACACTACACAGAGATAAAAACATGACATTACGTACTGAATGAATGCAAATAGTCATGTGGCCAATCAGCTATCTCAATCTAAATTTCCAACACCCTTAATATCAATGTTGACCCCCTTCCATAACACTCCATGGTTACGCTCTTGCCTCAAGTGATTGCTGATCAAATGCATTGAAAGTCCTTTTCCTTGGAGTATAGAAGCCTTCATTATCTTTGCTCCACCACAGCTTGAAGTAATTTAATAAATATGCAGAAACAGTCAAATCTGAACAACATAATTCAAAAATGTATTACAATTTGAGTAAAAACTGATTTTTTATTTTAGAAACGTTATGCATCCATACTTTTTTCAACCTCAGCCTGTAGTGATATGGATCGTTTGGTTTAGTTCCACCCATCACTACTAGTCTAATCAGAATTCTATATTATCTACTTCCTATTTATTACAACAAAGGATTCCAATTTGCAAATGACTCCATACATATCCTCCCCAGATGACCTCTGGCCTGTCCTCCCTGACCCCCATCTCTGGACAAGACCTACTGCTATAATACAAGTACAACTTATCTGCTCACATTTAAAGTGCTCATATTCTGCTTTTGTATCAGGATACCTTTGTATCCATTTGAGCCCTTTGTTTTTGTATCTCTCTGTAGCAACAGTGGGGAGTGAAGAAAAAGCCTTGTTGTCACCTCGTCCCTCCATCCTTTGAGACACTCGAAGGAGCCTTGTTTCCTGAAACTCTGCATCACAGCATCCACAGCCTCAGACCTCCTTCTGTAGGAGTCCAGACTGTTAGACAGGGACACAGCGCCCCCTGGAGACATATGGAACACCTCCGGATAAGGCTTCAACTGTGAGGCAACGTGAGGGGCGACCCAGCCCACTTGGACTCCGTCAATCTCAAAGGGAAAGCACCGACAGCGGCATGAGCCTGGGAAAAAGACCATCAAACTTCAATGCTTTTTGCCTAATGTAGGAATTTGATTTTATATTTCATAACCATGACCTGTGTCCCCACATACAACGTAACCAAGTTCAAATCAAATACTGTATAACCTTTACTGATAACAATTGTGATGCTGATTGATTTATTCTTAATTATAAAAACATTAGACATGATGGAATTTTGTTGATGACGTAACTTATACTGTCATTTCAACACCTAGTATAATAGTCTAATACAGTGCTGCTATAGCTGCACTGTATTAGACCATGTGATATGGAAAACGACTGCTAGAGAATGTAGTATTGTACACTATAAAATGATGCACTTTGCTCCCTTCCTTTTTAAGGGCCGCAGATGGAAATTAGGCTCAGATAAGTCTCTCATTTGAGTTGCCAGTTTCAATGCTGAAATCCAATTCGTATAAACCTAAGCGGCCCCTCAATAATCTGAATTGTCACTACCTAAAGTCCAGCTCCTGCAACCGATCATGAATCAGTGCTAGTGCAGCCTCTGCAGCTCAGTGGGTAATTCAGGAGGTTCTGAGCGTTCATGTGAGGCATAGCCTGTCCATATACTGAGAAGGAGAAACACTCAGATGTGTCCTCTCTCTGCAGGGTTAAGGCCCTGGCAACACAGGTTCAGTAGTGATTGTGGTCCCTTGAAAGTGTTCAGGGAAGCAAACACTGTTCCTTTAATACAAGTTCAGATGTATTTATGTTTTTGTTTAGCTCATAGCAATAAACATGCCATAGTCTTTTGGGTTACTGTATCAGCTGCCTTGTAGCTGCTCCTACCTCACAGCCTTAAGCCTACCATCTGATCAGAAGCTGTTCACGAGGCTACCTGCTGACCAGAAGCTTTTTGTGAGCCTACCAGCTGACCAGAAGCTGTTCATGAGCCTACCAGCCGACCAGAAGCTGTTCATGAGCCTACCAGCCGACCAGAATCTGTTCATGAGGCTACCTGCTGATGAGGGGCTGTTCACGAGCCTACCTGCTGTCCAGAAGCTGTACGTGAGCCTACCTGCTGTCCAGAAGCTGTACGTGAGCCTACCTGCTGACCAGAATCTGTACGTGAGCCTACTTGCTGACCAGAAGCTGTACACGAGGCTACCTGCTGATGAGGAGCTGTTCACAAAGCTACCTGCTGATGAGGAGCTGTTCACGCGCTATCTGCTGTCCAGAAGCTGTACGTGAGCCTACCTGCTGACCAGAAGCTGTACGTGAGCCTACCTGCTGACCAGAAGCTGTACGTGAGCCTACCTGCTGACCAGAAGCTGTACGTGAGCCTACCTGCTGACCAGAAGCTGTACGTGAGCCTACTTGCTGACCAGAAGCTGTACGTGAGCCTACCTGATGACCAGAAGCTGTTCACGAGGCTACCTGCTGATGAGGAGCTGTTCACAAAGCTACCTGCTGTCCAGAAGCTGTACGTGAGCCTACCTGCTGACCAGAAGCTGTTCATGCGTTGCAGCAGTTGGAGCACACGGTCAGCCCAGGCACCGCCCGCCATGTCAGCACGCACTCCACGTGCAGCAGCTTATATGCGGCCCAAACAAAATTGTGCGTTAATCAAAGTGCGCAAATGTTAAAAACATGAATCCAAAGTTCCAACTTTACTAAGTAAAGCATACTGAGAGGACTCTATCTGCGCATGTGTAATTCCTTGACTTCTTCTACTACTTGTTTTATGCAAAACAATAAAACAAACAACCCATACAACCATTAACACTGATATATTTAAGACACCGCTAGATAAAAAATAATGCGATTTTTTGCAGAAGGTCGACAGCCACGGTGGAACGAGCCAAAAACGCAAGAATATTAAACGCTTTACTTTACGTCTTGTGATGGGGTGTTGTCGACAGTAGGGGCAGTGTGTTTGAGCGCACGCGTAAGTGAAAAGACAAAGAAGCGCCGTTTGTTGTTGGCATAGTTCGCTACCATAGCATCAAACAAAGAAGATGTCCTAATTCTTTATAGTCCAAGTCTAAAATCTGATATGTTAACGTATCTCTTAGAACATGAATACACGGACTCCCCTAAACAAATGATCGTGTTTACAATTCAAACTCAAACAGGTCAGTGACAGCTAACGTTAAGCTAACACGGCTAGCTAGCGTTGTGTTTCCCATTCTTCCTCTGCTCTCAACATCCAGTGACCCGCGTTAAAAGGTATGAGGAGGTATGGATATTTAGCATTATTTAATCTGTCTTTTTTGTATAATTAATATTCATGTTATGCATGTGTGTGTATTCGAGCTTCACAAAAGCATAATTTGTGGGAAAGTGACTTGTAGATCAACGTTTCTGTAAATATTTGTTTAAGTAATAAAGGTCTTTCATAAACTCCTATTCAAAAAACAAATGATGTAAAATACTGAAGTAAATGTCTTTAAACTAATCTCTGATATCATGTAGTGGTTTTACTTTGATAAAACATCATGTTTGACTTTATTTTGCCTTCATCCAGGAAATTAGAATGTTTTGTTTACAGACTTTTAAAGGCTAAGATTAAGTTATGGTAATTGTTAAAGTTAGGGAACGTGTTAGAGTTAGTGTAAAGGTGTGAAACAAGGTTGATTGTAATAATTAAGGTCACATCAAACCTGGAGTAGAAGGTGTTAAGCTCCTCTGCCTTTTTTCGGTCGTCGGCAGCAAGGGGGGCTCCGGGCCTGAAGTTAGTGAGAAGCCGTCAGACGCGTATTTTACTCTGATCTAGCTCCTGATACCTCTTTGCTAAATCCCTACTTCGCATCTTTGTAGCGCCCTCTGTCTCCAGCCCTGTGCGCTGCCTCCTTCTGTTGGATTAACTGCCTCAGTTAAGATGTGAACCAGGGTTTGTCATATTAAAAGTGACTTTGGTTTGTGTTGGTATAATGCTGTCCTCACAGAATCGAATGTATGACGTCACTGTACTCGTCCAAACTATCTGTGGCAGCTCTGAAAACTTCCCAGTCTTTAATATCCAAACACGCACGTAGCTCCTCCACTGCCTCATTGGTCCACTTCTTAGAGATCCTCACCACAGGTTTGGAGAGCTTCAGCCTCTGTCTGTACGTGGGGATCAGGTGAACCATGGCGTGATCTGAGTAGCCCAGAGCAGCTCGAGCCACGGCGCGGAAGGCATTGCTAACTGTTGTGTAACAATAATCCAACGTTCTCTACTCTCTGGGCGGCACTTTAATAAACTGTCTGTACTTTGGTAGTTCGTGGCTGAGATTCCCACGTTAAAATTGTTCAAATCACCCAGGAAGGTCCGCTCAACACTCAGAATCTGGTCCGCGAGTGCGCTCTGCGTCCAGCACGTTTGCGCTAGGAGAAATGTAAACTGCAGCCAGACTGAATGAGGCGAACTTGCGTGGAGATAAGGATCAGATCAGGACTGCTGATCCAGATCAGGATTCCAGATCAGGAGTGGGTTAGATTTAGGTTTGTGCTAGGAGGTTAAGTTAGGGTTAGAAAACAGTCTGGGTTTGTTAGTTGACGGCAGTAAAAGCATTACCTTGACAACCAGCAAGGTCGACAAATAAAGTTGTTAGTCATAGACACTGCATAACTTCTGTTACTCTGAATGAAAATGTTTGACTTTGGCCTGTGCTTGTCTTTGTCGCAGTGTGCTCCTGCAGGATGCACCTGCCCTGATGACCTCGGAGGTGAACATGTCAGAAATGGAGGAAGTGGTTATTGTAATCCCAGAAGCTGTGAGAGGAGAGGTGCCCGGGGAGGAGGAAAAAGCTGCGCAGCTGGTCTCTGAACAACTCTCCCCAAAGCCAAGGTTTCCTTCAGGACATGTTCACACTTGTAAAAACACTTAGTGTGGCCAGTTGTTTCTTGACCATATATTTTATACCCTTCAGTGAAGAGATGCCCACAGATGCCCCAGAGGAGGACCTGAGTAACACCTCTGCTGCAGACACTCTGACCAAAGAGGCAGTCATTGGTCAGTACTGCAGAGTTCGTAATACTCAGCATCAGTGTTGAGTAGTGTTACTTTTACTAGTAACTAGTTACGTTACCTTGTTACGGCCCTGAGAAATGCGTTATGTTATTGCGCTACTGCGTTATAAAAGTAACATTTTAGAGTACCAATAATCAACATTATTGTATAACTTATATTGTTTGCCCTATTCTATGAGCGCCTGGGCCCAGGTTAGGCCTGCCCATATATACAGGGAATGATTCTGGTTTGGTTCAGGCTCAAATAGTGCACAGGTCAAGCTGGAGTTTTTGGGCCCAATCTAAACTCTAGTTTGTACCGGATATCTAAAAAAAGAAAAATGGTAATAATTTATCACTGAAACAGTTTAACTGATTACCGTCCTCCTTAAATAACATGTTTTTGAGTCTGTGTGTTCTTTATCTCCCCCTGCTGTTATAAAAAAAAAGCTAATTTAGCTCTGCACAGCCTGAGCAACAACAATATTGAATACAGCCCTCAGAGTAATGCAGCTCCACTTAAGCCAGACTCTTCTCTGTGTGCAGTGAAACTCACAGAGGAGGTGGATGTGGAGGCCGACGTGTTCTACTCCATAACCTGTGGGGATGCCAAAGCCACACTGGTCTGGAAGAGGTTTGTCTGCCCTGGGATCAATGTCAAATGTGTGCAGGTACAGCTCTAGATCTCTGCTCTAACAATACTATACTCATAGAGCAGAGTACTTTGAATCACTGTTTATCTTGTGTGCCTGTGTTGCTGGATCAGTTCAACTCCCAGCTCATCAGTCCAAAAGAGTTTGTGTGTTTAGCGGGGAAGTCTACTCTGAAGGACTGGAAAAGGGCCATTCGCCTCAACGGCACCATGCTCAGGTAAGGGCCTGCTCTATCAAAGGGAGATGTTACGATTCTTTATCAGTTGAAGGTCAAGGTATTGAATGACCACAACCTGGATCCCAAACAACAATATCATTCTGTCTAGACAATATGTTGACGTGTACTTAATCATGGTACATCTTTTCAGTGAATGCCCTTCTTTTTCTCAATTTAAAAAAAGAAGGGGTTTCCAGCTCCAGTGAATTTCCTTCTTATCCTGCAGAAAGATCATGGACTCTGGAGAACTAGACTTCTACCAGCATTCCAAAGTGTGCTCCAATACATGTCGCAGCACCAAGATTGATCTGGTGGGAACCAAAGTGTCCCTGAGTGTGGACGGGTCCTCGGAGATCCTGCCCTGCACTCCTGCAGCTGACTGTAAGTTTTTAGTATAATCTGCTAAGTTGTCTGCTAAGTTGTCTGTTGCCAGTGCTAACATTTTCTGTTTATGTCCATGCAATCAATCCGCAGCGTCATGAGTTTGATTCCAGCAATGTCCTTCCCGTTTCACACCATGCTGTCCTGTCTAACTTCAGTGAGCAGCAGAGCTCCTCCGCTTTAAGTCAACTGTGGACATGAACTCTGCGAAGCCAGGAGAGTAGGGCTGCAGCTATCGATTATTTTAGTAATCGAGTAATCTATCCGTTCTTTTCTTTGATTAATCGAGTAATCGGTACATTTTTTGTACATTCCGTGAACCATTTAAAAGCATATTAAAGACATACATGTTTACAACATGGGTTGAACGACACACGGAGCTAGTTACAGTAGTTAGAGTTGCAGCTCAGAACACCGTACTCTTTCACACAACAAAACTCTTCCCAGTCACACTCGCAAGTTCACGCTGCTCTCTCTCTGTTGTGCTTTAGCTGCTGCAGGTCCGGAACAAGTTCTGCGTGAAACAAAAGCGTCACAAGTCGTTCTGTGCGCTCCGTGCGCCAAAGATTCACATGTTTTTAATTAAATATGTAAATTAAATGAATCATCGAGTAAATAAAATTATAATAAAAGCTTTTTTATAATCGATTTACTCGAGTAATCGTTGCAGCCACAGGAGAGGGCAGTATTTTACATCTTAGCACTTGATCTGCCAAATACAATCATAGTGTAGTTCCATGGAGCAGTTGGTTTGTAACTTTTGAAACTTTTCTTTAATGCATTTGGGCCATGATTTGAAGAACAATGCTTTTATCACATGAATCATATCGGTTCTTGTGTATCCCAATATGCAATGTTTCATCAGAATTGTTTATTGATGCCCACTCAACCAAGTTGGTGGAATTTATGTCCGGTACAGCAAAAAATTCTCACGTCTTTTGTGTAAGTTACAAAACAAAAGAAGGAAATGATACACGTACAACACACAACACAGGTCAGGGATTGGTTCAGAGTCCAAATGGCAATGAGGAAGAAATGACTGATTTGGACATGATGGTCCTGCAGCGTCTCCCAGAGGGCATGAGTCTGAACAGGTGGTTAGCAGGTTGTGTGAGCTCCGAGGTGTTTCATGACTAAAGCGTTGCATCTCAGCCCTACCTAGTTACTCATTTAACACCTAAACGCAAACATGAAAATATGCTCGAGTTTATTACTGTCCATGTTGTGTTCAGTGAATGGAATGGCTCTGTCGTTCTCCGAGTCTGCAGACGAAGCCTCAGAGTGGGTCACTGCCATTGGAGGTAAGGCTTCATGTGGTCTCCTGGTGGACTGGTGGTGGTGGGAGTGCTTGTAACTGATGTGTGTGCGGTTCCAGAGGACTCTGTGACCTTCTGGAAAGCAGTAAAGGAGGCAGGAATGTTGGACGAGGTGGTCCAGGACTTTGAGAAGGAGCTCCAGGACGTTCTGAAAGGGCTGGAGGAGAGAGCTGGTGACCCGCCACTGCAGGTCAAAGGTCAGATTACTACAACTATACCACTTGAGCTACATTCTTCTAGGGTTGTCAAAAAATCAATACCTAGATGTCGCCTAGAGCAGGGGTCGTCAACGTTTTAGGGCTGAGGGCAAATTTGAGGTCACGTTGCCTAAATGGGCCTCCAATTGCCTTCATCATAAATAGTATAAGCGATTACTTGATAAATGTAGCCTATTTGTGTGGCTTTATCATATTTTTGACTTTGGAAACGTACTCTTAAAACACATTTCAAAAGAGTGTTGTATAAGAACAAAACGGCAGTTTAAAATAATGGAATAGGAAAGGAAATCAGATAGCTTTGTACTAAATACTTGCACTAACTCATTTAATAAATAAAGTAATGTACTTTAATTGTCAATATACGTGCAAAAGGGGCAAAAAATATATATAGTCTACATTGAAATGTAAGGTTTTAACCTTTTTTACTCAACAGTTTCTCCTCCTGTAGCTCAATGTTTTGGTATTAATTTCAGTCTTGTGAGTCCTGATTCAAAACGTGTTTAATCCTGCATGAGTTAGACCTGGTTTAGTTCTGGGTTGGTCCTGGTCTGTTCTGTATCTGTCCTGCGCTGACAGTTTCTCCTCTGCGCACTGCTCTCTGTAACAGCCTATTCCCACTGACAAAGGTAATGAGCATTATTTGTCTCCTTTTTGCTTCCATGATTCCTTTGCTGCAAATCCAAGGCTATCTGCACTCGTGACTTAACAATGTCTCTTTTTCGGTTTAGCAACTTTAGTGGCTTGTAACTACTTGACTACTAGATGAATTTTGAAAAAAAAAACATGACTTGTAGCTGGTCAGCTCATCTGTGAGGAGCTTGTGAGGAGACTAATTCCAGGTGAAGTGGAGGTGGTACTACAAATGCAAAAGGTTTTCCTAAAGGGATTTGTAAATTTCAGCACCATAGAATTGCCAGCACGCTGTTAAAATATTTTTCTGGCTTTTTCATTTAAACGTGAACAATTTAAGTTTAGCTGAACTTTATTTTCTTGTTTTAATGATTTAAAATGCATTGGACAGGTTAGACTAGGTATTTTACTAAAACATTGTGAACATGATAATATTTTAGATTTTCATAAATATCTTGCCTATTTTCCCTAGTTTCACAGTTTCAGTGATGTTTGTAATTGTACTTCCTGATTAGATATGAGCAGCAGATATGAGGTAATTCCTCAACTGTTACCTAGCAACCAAACTATTGCGGGCTAAAATCTAGATAAATTACACTATAGCTATGATTTGACAAAAAATAATGGCAAATTATAGTTTAAATAGTCAGATGTGTCTTTTGCGTTTAAATTGGCCATGTCCCAGTACTCGCACTAAACTTTACACGCTTGACAGAAGTATGCATTTTCTGAAAGTGCATGAAGGGTGCAGGAGAGGTAAATATGAGAATGCACTTCAGAGTGTTGAATGAGTGAGACTGCGATAAAGAAAAATAGCTAATTCCTCACAAAGCCATAGCTCAGGTTAGTTCTGTTAGCTCATTAGCTGAATTGGCCTCAAACAAATGAGAACACAGCTTACCGTTTTTACAGTGACTGTACAAAAGGCCCGTCATTTCCGTGTTCCCATGAGTTAGTAGTTAGCGGAGCATCCAGTAGGGGGCGCTCCCACCTTGCCATAATAATCGTGCTTTATGATGTAACCTGCATTCTTTTCCTTTATGTTTAGCATGACGTGCTAATTATATGTGCTTCAAAGAGCCCGCTCTCCTTAAAGTTTTAGTATTGTTGTTCTCGGTGTTCAGTGAACGTGTTAGCAACCTGTGTGTACCTGTTTGGTTCAATAAAGCGCCTGAACCCTTCTATGCATCTCCTCGTGGTTTCCATTGGCCCAGTTATCTGTCCGGGCCTCAAGTGGTGCTCTGGCCGGCACTCCAGAGCAGTGACAGCTAAAAACCTGAACCAGCACCTCACAGTCCAGAGAAGCCGGGGAAGTCTCCCCAACAGTGACTGTTGCATAATTATTACAATAGGGATGCATGATAATGGAATTTTCAACCGATAACAGATTTATTTCTTTATTTTACACGTGAATTACAGTGTAAATATGCCAATTTCCATATGTAGTCCCTGGGTAGGTTACACAGAAGATAAATACAAAACATTACAAAATTAAGACTGCACAGAAGAATAAAAGGCAGTTCGAAGTGCTCACAGACTGGATGTTGTAGGACTGTCTTGGCTGACACGTCTGCATCGCGTGGCGGTCGGGGACAGTGCCTCTGGACTGGCAGAACGGGGTGGTTGTCCTCTGGTGGTCCTCTGTTCAGGAAGGGGGACTGGAGGATGTGTTCCAACTACAGAGGGATCACACTCCTCAGCCTCCCCGGTAAGGTCTATTCCAGGATACTGGAGAGGAGAATCCGACCGGTAGTCGAACCTCGGATTCAGGAGGAGCAGAGTGGTTTTCGTCCTGGTCGTGGAACACTGGACCAGCTCTATACTCTCCATCGGGTGCTCGAGGGTTCATGGGAGTTTGCCCAACCAGTCCACATATGTGCTTTGTGGACCTGGAGAAGGCTTTCGACCGTGTCCCTCGGGGTGTCCTTTGGGGGGTGCTGCGGGAGTATGGGGCCAGGGGCCCTTTGCTCAGGGCTGTCTGTATGACCGGAGCAGGAACTTTGTTCGCATTGCCGGCAGTAAGTCAGACCTGTTCCCAGTGCTTGTTGGATTCCGCCAGGGCTGCCCTTTGTCACCGGTTCTGTTCGTTTTTACGGACAGAATTTCTAGGCGCAGTCAGGGGTCGGAGGGTGTCCAGTTTGGGGACCACAGGATCTCATCTCTTCTGTTTGCAGACCCGGACCTGCAACATGCACTGGGATGGTTTGCAGCCGGGATGAGAATCAGCACCTCCAAATCCGAGGCCATGGTTCTCAACCGGAAAAAGGTGGTTTGCCTTCTCCGGGTGGGTGGGGAGTCCTTATCCCAAGTGGAGGAGTTTAAGTATGTCGGGGTCTTGTTCATGAGTGAGGGAAGGATGGAACGTGAGATTTACGGGCGGATCGCTGCATCGGACTGTTGTGGTGACGAAGGAGCTGAGTCGAAAGGCAAAGCTCTCCATTTACCGGTCAATCCACGTTCCTGCCCTCACCTATGGTCATGAGCTTTGGGTAGTGACCGAAAGGACAAGATCGCGGATACAAGCGGTCGAAATGAGTTTCCTCCGCAGGGTGGCTGGGCACTCCCTTAGCGATAGGGTGAGGAGCTCAGTCACACGGGAGGAGCTCGGAGTAGAGCCGGTGCTCCTTCACAACGAGAGGAGCCACCTGAGGTGGCTCGGGCTAATCCGGATGCCTCTTGGGCGTTTCGAGGCATGTCCGACCAGGAAGAGGCCCCGGGAAAGACCCAGGACACGCTGGAGGGACTATGTCTCTCGGCTGACCTGGGAACGCCTCGGGATCCCCCCGGAGGAGTTGGAGGTTGCTTAGACCAGTGATTTTCAACCTTTTTTGAGCCGCGGCACATTTTTTACACTTGGAATATTCTGGGGCACACCACCAACCAAAATGACACTCTTAACACAGTACATACAATGCATATAGTTAATAATATAGTTTCTAAATGTATTTATACTCACTTAGTGTGAAACCTGGGCCTGTTTTGATGAACACAAAATGGATATCCTGGCAGGAATGGTAGAAAGACGCACACGAAGCTCTTCCTCAACAGCTCTCAGTCTCTCTCTGTTTTTCGTTTTTATCGCAGTCGAGCTTGAGAAGCTCAGCTCACATAGATATGTGGTTGAAAACGGGAGCAATGTCAAAATAGCTTTGTTGGCCATAATGGGGATCTCCTTGGCAACAGATAACCAAAAACTGTCCAAAGGAAGATCAGCAAAGTTTAGCTTTAAACCACGATCTTGTTTCAGTTCAATGAGTACCTCTTGCTCCTTTAAAGTCATGTCCTTTCCAGCAACGGATGCTGAGCTGTATGGGTCCCTAATCCAGTCAAGGCATTCTGTGAAGTCTGAAGAGAAATAAAATGACAACTTCTCCTCGAGAGTTTTCAAATGTGTGCCAATCACCTCACCTCAGCAGTGTTGCCATCATGACGTTTCTCGGTGAGCGGGACAATCTCAAGGTTGCCACGCTGCACATGTTGCCAGAGCTGCACTTTTAAACTGAATCCGTTCATTTTATCAGTGCTTAAGCAGGTTTTCATTTCGGCCTTGCATCCGTATGTTCAGTTCATTCAGATGATGAAATATATTAGCCAGGTATGCTAGCTTTGCACACCACTCATCACTTGCAAGCAGCTTTGAGTAATCGGACCTCTCGTTTGTCAGAAATACTTTAAGTTCCTCTCGCAGCTCATACACACGGGCCAGCACTTTGCTGCGCGACAACCACCGGACCTCCGTGTGGAGCAATAACCTTATGTTCCGCTCCCATTTCCTCACACAAAGACGCAAATAAGCGACATTTCAAAGGTCGCGTCTTCACAAAGTTCACTACGCGCACATCATCATTCAACACAGGAGCTTGCTGGTAAGGTCTTTGCAACGAGGGCCTCACGGATAGGAAGTTTTCTCTATTGGCTTCTCCATTCACAAAACGCACGTTGACCAAGAGCTGACAATGTCCACTAATATTCGTCGACTCATCAAGTTGCAAGGCAAATTTCTTACTGATGCGCATCTTTTCCAAAACAACAGTTTCGATGTCCGCAGACATGTCATCAATACGTCTGGCAATTGTGTTATCTGACAGAGGCACTTTAGCTATCTCTTTGGCCGCGTCAGAGCCGAGCATCTCATTTACAATGGCTTTACAAGCTGGCAGTATTAATGTTTCTGTCACAATGTGGGGCTTTTTTTATTTAGCTACGAGTTCAGCAACAAGGTAGCTAGCTTTGAGGGCTCTCTCGTTTAACTTTGTGGTTTTTCTAAAAGAAGTTGCCAGTTTCTCATTGTTTGTACGTAAGCGCACAAAATAGTCCATCGGCTTGTTTTGAACAGAAGGGTGTTTCGTTTGGAGATGGCATTTAAGCTTGCTTGGCACCATGGCGCTATTGGATAGCTTCTCACCACATACCAAGCACAGCGGCGTCGGTGCTGTCGCATCCCCGGTGAAAGTAAATCCAAATGATAGATAGCTTTCGCTGTATTGCCTCGAGCTCACCGTCTTGTCTTTTTTCTTTTGACCACTCATACCAGGGCCTTCATCTGTGTCAGATTTTTCCCTGTTCGGCATTTGCATTTTCCCTTCTCAAAAACTTCACCCATCACTGTCACTTGCTCTGCTGCCACCCGCTGAAATATAACAGTATTACATTATCTGTTACACTTTATTACCGCACAGACACCCGACAATGGTTAATTAGGTGATATTAGATCATTTCCCGTGGCACACCTGACTATCTCTCACGGTACACTAGTGTGTCGATGCACACTGGTTGAAAATCACTGGCTTAGACTGCTGCCCCCACGACCCGGCCCAGGATAAGTGGTGAAGATGGATGAATGGAATTAACAATAATGGGACATCGTCCAAACCTACTATGTTTTCACCATGATGGTTTAAAGTGGTGACTCTGAAACTGTGATGGCCAACATGAGCATTTAAGACATGTGCTATAAGGGTGAAGGGTTACTGGTTCTCTCCTTGTTTATTGACTTCAAACTTCTAAAATGAGTGATGGCATAGGCCGTGGATTGACCATGTTAGATGTGTGGAAAGCTGCCCCTTACGGAAAGTTCCCACCACAATGCCATGCTTAAGCATTTCTAACACGTGTTCCTTATTTAGGAGGCTGCCTCTTCAAATAGATACCCTTTTAGAGGTGTTCTGTTGACTAAAGGAACAGGAGTGAAAGAGGGGAATAGACTAGCGTAACTAACAAATATCAGAAATCCACGTTGTACCCTTGTTTTTGGTGTATTCATTTCAAGGTGTATAAAAGTTTGACCTCTTTTACAGTTAATACAGAAGCGTAATACCTGAACATTTTGCCGTAAACGCTGAGTTTTTAACCCTTTTATAAAGTTGTTCCCTCATCTTACCTGAAAGTGTATTTTGATTGCTTTATACATATTTGAGTATTCTGTTATTCTGTATTTGTGGCTTGAGTTCTCCTACTCCCTATGTTTTATAAAACACTACTTTTCTAAAATATAAATGCATAAAGGACAAGAGTTATAGACAGTTATTAAGTGCATATGTCCGGTTAGACTACACATTTCACTAAATTGTAGTGAACATCTTTACATTTAAGATTTTACTCGAGTCTTTGTCCGTTTCCCCCCCAATTTGACTATTTTAATGAAGTTTATAATGATTACATAGGTAGAGGGAATTCCACAACATTTACCTTGCCTTACCAAAATCCATTTAAATTACACAATATTGATGATTTGATAAAGAATAATACCTGACAACACTTTTATGTTGTTTAAATATTGGATAACATGTTGCTTATTTATGACATTTAGAACTCTGCAGTACTTTGTTATTTTCAACAGCTATAATATTTTTTTCCCACACAAACTGCAACTTGACTGACGTAAAACTATGACAATCCCACCCAACAAAGTGATAATTAAAAACACACGAACCTGTCATAGGCATTAGTATTGCAATTTGCAAATAACTGTAAAATGATGATCTACTGATCAGAAAAAAGTATTGTATGTCTTCTTTAAAAAATGCATGTTTTTTCTTTTGTTTCTGTAGATGCTGTGCTACTGAATAACATTGTGCAAAACTTTGGAATGTTGGAACTGGTTAAGAAGGTTTTGGCCAGCCACAAGAACCAGATGGACCGGTACCGCGAGCAGTACACACGGAGCCTGGCAGGTCAGTCTCACTCGCTCTCCTGCGGACACTGCGGCACAGAGCTACAACATGTGAATAGCAAGATAATCGTTCTCCCACGTTCTACAATTCCTAATCATAGTCTTACGGAGTTCGGTTCCACATGGGGACAGGCGCCGATATTTTGAGGGGCAGGTTCTCGACCATGAAAAAAGGTCACTTTTCTTTAAATTAATTAATGCATGGTACTTCGATAAATCCATTATGATTATGACTATTTAGGAATAACTTTTAGTCCTGTGCCTACTGAAATTTAGCTGCAAAGCTGCATATAAAATTTCCTTTAATATGGGGTATTTTGGGGGATTAAAAGATTTATGATTTTTAGCAGTCATAGAGCTATGGGAAAACAGTAAATTGTTAATTAACGGATTCAAAGACATTTATTGTCACATACACAGTAAAAACATAGTTTAAACTATGCAATTGAAATTCCTACCGAAAACAACGGGCACGGGCCGTGCATTATGCAGTTTTACCATACAAACACTGCGATGCACAGCGGTGTAGTGTAACTGTTGTCTGTGTGGTTTTATAATGAGTAATATTTGATCTGTTTAACAGCATGAGACCAGTGAAGTAAAGATAGATGAGTTGACATAAATATCCACGTGTGTTTTGAGCTCTAGATCTGTCCTCACTGTATCCGCAGCCCTGGAGCAGCAGTGTGATGAGCATCGGAAGAGGGCCAAAGAGCTGAAGAGCCGCTCGCAGCACCTGAACAATGTACTGATGACTCTGACCCCAGTGCCCTCTCCCCCGGTGGCCAAGCGCCCTCGCCTGACCCGGGCAGTGTCCGGGCCAGCCGTGGTCGGGGTCTCCCCGCAGCAGATCAGCCCGCAGCAGATCAGCCTTCCTCTGAGCCAGCTGAGCGGACTGCCTCTGGGCAAAGTTCTCACGGTGGCAGGGGCCCAGGCTGGCTCTGCTCTGGGGGGATACACTCTGCTGACCTCCCCTTTGGCCGGCTCTGAGGTAGGCACCGACGCCTCCAACCTGACTGTGCTCCAGGACGGGGCCGCGGGGGGCTTCGTTAAAGTGCTGGGGACACAATTTCAACTGGTTACTCTGCCCAGTGCACTGCAGGGCCCCACTGTGGAGGCTCAGTCCACCGAACAGGCCTCGAGCCCTGTGGCCGAGGGCCCCTCTCAAGAGGAGCTGGCACAGGAGAGCCATATTCATGAGGGTCGCTGTGAGGAGGCCCCTGAGCAGGCCACAGAGGCAGAGGAGCAGCCCCTCTCCACCACAGACTGATTCTTCTCCTCTTCTTTGTAATACTGTAATCCGTGTAGACTGCGTGTCATTGATCTGAGAGAGTTGAGCTGCAGGAGGAGCCCAGGGGCCGTCATGTGTGCTTTGTGTTTTATACAGATTATTCAACACAAAGAAATTGGAAATGACTGGATTGCAAATATTTATTTTCAGTGACTACACACTTTGTAGACTTGTTGCCATAGATACATATGAAGATGAGAACAGGCTGATGACACGCCACACTTTATGTACTGTGGGAAACTCCAGGAACATCTACTGCCATGCATCACACTCGCTCAGTAATAAATGAAAGTCAAGTTCGAAGTTGTATTTTGAACCGTCATTGGTATCTTCTCTCCTGTTAAGCCCCTAAACAGATGTCAGGTTTACTGACATCCCCAGGATGTGAACATTTGAAAGCGGTAATAAAATAATATATAATCATAAATGCTGTCAGAAAACGATGATGAGCTCTTGACATCACGGCTAGGAAAAGCTTCAAAACATCAGGGGCCTCATTTATAAAACTTGACTTGGAATTCTGAATGTAACTATGTGTGGAAACCAAACACAAAACTCCCTCATACTTGTAGACTCTTAAGTGAGAATATCTCCTCTTTGAGTTAATTTGCCTTCTGGTTCATATATAAACATGCATCGAGTTTTGGACCTGACTGCACATTTTCCAGTTAATCGACAAACTTGACATGTAATGCATATAACATGGTCCTCACAGAACATAAGGCTGCTGTATAATGGGCTCGACACACAGGGAGCGACGTCGCTCCTTCTCCAATCATTTCCAATAGAACCTGTGCGACAATGCGAAAATCGCCTGTCTCCCTCAGGTCAGTGACAAGCGAAAGTAGCGCCCGTGAAAACCTCGCGCTCGCGGGTCTGCGACGCAATCCTGAAAGTAGACATTTTCTACTTTTGTCGCTGTCGCCCACACTGCAGTCAGAGTTTCTTTGACAGAGCAATGAGCTGACAGGAACAGGGAAACTGCGCAAATTCAGAAACATTAAGAAAAAATACTCATTTGTCCAATTTTCATATTTTGTATGTAATGAAAATATTGGAATCTGTTAATGATCTGTTAATTCGGCCCCTGTTCAGCTATTTTCCCCCGATGAAGCTGAGTCAATTAAACTATTTTAGCAAACCCCTTGTGACAATTCATACGTCACTTTTCACCTCTGACATGCATTGAAATATAAGTACTCCAATGAAATGTGTGGGAGATTCGCGCTCTGCCGTGTGAAGCTGTCGTTGGTCGCTGCAGGTCTTTGCTGCCCATGTGTTCGATTGTAAACCTGCTGTCGTTTGTCGCCTCCCGTGTGTCGAGCCCATTGTTGTAACGCCGCTCACCTCTGAGATCTACGGGAGCCGCTGCGATGGTTCTCCTGTAGAGGGCGGTGTTTGATCATTTAAGATACGCTCTACTTCGCAAGAGAGGCTGGAACAGGCGGAAGATAACGGGCAGGTTCAATTCAATTCCGTTTATTTCTGTAACGCCCGGAATCACAACAGCCGTTGCCTCAAGGGCGACAGTAAAAAAACAGATGAAGCAATGTGCATGGACAGGGTTGAGAAATGAGCACAGATAACTTGGCCGCAGCCTCATTTTATCAAAGGAACAGACCGTTATCCCCATCACTGCTTTAGCGCGGTTTAAGATTTAAGGTCTACGCGCACAAGTTTTTCTACGTTTTAACGTTACGTTTTATCCTATTTCAGTTACCTGAATTAACTTCTTCACAATATTAGCGTCAACAACTGAGTGGTCCAGCTCCTTGTGCACGGTGCGCGTGGATCTACGGAAGTAACGAGCGGGCCAGAGGGCATGGAGGTGGGCGCGCGCGCGTGTGTGCGGCACAAAATGACACGGTTTTATGAAAGAAATTGGTTTATTGAATGCAGCCGTGAGTCACGAACACAGGACAGGAAAAAGGCTTTAGCACAGCGAGTACCGTGCAGTCCGGGGACTATAGTGTCCCGCTTCTACCGGCTCCACGTGTATGGCTCCTCGGCGGAGCGCACGGAGAGCTTGAAGTGGCGGCGTAGAAAGCCCCCGTAGCGCTTGTCCCATTGTAAGTTGTGGAGTTTAGGTCGGATCCGCCTCATAAAGCCCCCGTAGCGCTTATGGAGCTCTCCCGGTTCCTCGAAGTTCTCCTCTGGACTCTGCTCCGGGCTTTGGTCCAGATTTTGATCCAGACCCTCCTGTGCGCTATCCGCAGAAGTGCTCCTCCGGGTCTTGGGGCCAAACTTTCGTAGGAACCCGCCGTAGCGTTTGGTGAGCTGCAGGTCGCTCTGCTCCGCGTCAGCGTGTCTCTGCAGTCGCTTTAACAAATCCTCATAAGTGTGTTCTGCCACCGCCTTCAGCACCGCGTTGTCGCGCCACGGCTGGAGCGCCTTGTTCTTGTTCCGGTCAATTCTCTTGATGAAGCCGCCGTAACGCTTGACCAGCTGCTCTTGGTTCTCCTCTGCCGCCGCCGTGTCTTCGTTCCAGTCCGCCAGAGCTCGTCGCTCTCTGCTCCAGTCTACAGTCTGACCGCAGTCACTCAGCTGCTCCGCGCACTCCACACTGCACTGCGTACAAACACACACATGCAGGATCTTTATTAACTTCTTTTGATCTGGGGACTCAGTGTGGCATAAGGATTCTGCATGAGTCCTAATTAAGACACTTGATTAAGTTTACTGACAGCCGTTTGGGAAACATGCATATAGTCTGCTCTGCTTGTTACTTCCTGAAAAAGCCACCTTTTGGTAGAATTTCACTGTTTTTGTTTTTACAAAGCGATATAAAGCAATACTCAGGACAGAATAATTTTAGACAAAGAGATAATACGGTCAGTCGACATAATACAGCAGGGCAGTGCAGGGTGTAGACTAAAGTCCAAGTGAGTGTGAAAGCCTGGATCCACTGTCGGTTTCTCTCAGCATGCAGACTCTGATCCCATGTTTGTGCCTGTTCGTTAACACACACATGTCCCCTTAGCCACTTAGTATTATTTAATATACCGTGACACGCTATATACACTAGCCGTGTGTGTGTGTGTGTGTGTGTCTGTCTGTCTGTGTGTGTGCGCGCGCGTGCGCGCGCGAGAGTGAGTGAGTGTGTGTGAGATCTTACCAGGTTGAAGGCAGCGCCAGGCCTGGCGATCAGCGCGCACTTCTCACACTGGGCTGTGCATAGAGCGCGCACAGAGGGCGGCAGACTCAACACTAGCGCCAGGACGAGCCACTCCATCTCTGGTCCCGGGCACACGCACCAAACCCAACAGTGATGGACACTTGTTGCTGTGGAAAGAACTCCCAACTCCGTCTGCGCAGTGCGTAAAAGTGCGTGCGCTTGTCAGGAAGATGGCACTTCCAGTTGGCACAGGTTGAACAGGCGTACCCCGGAGTTGAGCAGATAGTTTCCGTCTCGTTAGGATTCGTTAAGGTGCATCTACCGCTCAAACCCTGGTCCGCCTCCAGCACTTGTGTCACGTCGTGAGTGCGTCTCGTAGATGTGCTTTTAAGGCGGGAGCCGCGTGCGTGTCACTCTCAACGACCAATGAGTGTTCGTCACAAGTCCTTCTGAGCGCAGCAACGCCCACGCACAAAATACAGACCCTGCTCCAGCATCCAGTGCGTCACGAGCCGTGATCAGGGCCTCAGGAGCGGCCCGGGCCCAGGCGGAGGGTCAGAGCCACAGCCGCTGCTAGACCAGAGCGGCTTTATTTATGGTAGAAGTTGACCTGAAATATTTTGTCGACACTCTTGGATGTATTATAGTACAGCAACTTGGATAACAAACAAAGGCTATATTGTTTGAGTGTGATCAGATCCAGATCCTGTGCTCGCACACAGCGACGCTCTCAAACAACGCGAGCCCAAAGTGGACTGGACTTCGGCCTACACTACACAGGAATGGATGTTCACGTTACCAGAAACATTAGCCTATTACTATTCCATGTAATCCCTCAGTCATCCAGGAGTCGTCCATAGCAATGGTAGTCACTGGACATCTGCGGCCCGGTGGCCGAGTGGATGACACACATGCCAGGTTCCACTGCAGTGTCGTGATTTCTATTTCCAACGATTAGCTGAATGTCCTTCCTTCTCCCATTACCATAACACATGTCCTGCTTAAGAGTCAGAATCAGAAAAGGTTTATTGCCATTGTCAATGAACAGAATTCACAAACATAGGAACTTGTTTTGGCGTTAAGGTGCAACATAAAAACACTGAGCAATAATAAAAACAACATATATGAAATCAAAGGGCATGCATTAAGAAACAGTTTAAGATTACTATTGTATCACATAAAAATAGGCTTACTATGTACACAAGAATTTACAGTTAAATTTACAGTTGTGAGTGCAGTGAGAGATTGATTGAATTGTAGTTAATAAAGCATCGGTCTTAAAATAGAAAGAAACGGAAACAGAAATATTGTAGGCCTTGGCTGTGTGTTTAGCGTTTTCCAAGGAAGTTTTTAAAATAAATATACTTTTACAATTTTAATACTACAGAGCTAATACAGAGACAGAGATAAGAGAGAACAAACAAGCTCAGATGGCACAAGATATCTAAAGGGATTCTAGAATGTGTCATCTGGCATAATTGTAATAATGATCCATGGATGGCTTTGTGTTCGCTGTCAATGTGTCCAAGGACCTCCACAGGTCATGTTTGCTTCGACCAAAGCACACACCACCCCCTCACTCTGCTCACTCTACCATTGCTGCTATCCAAGGCTGCACCCTGGAGAAGGCTCGACATGAGAGCAGACGTCAAGTGGACTGGATCAATACACAGGTGTCACTAGATGCTTTCAAATGCTTTGTCATTACAATGTACACAATTTCGGAATGGAGGTGACCGGTGACTCTAACAATTTCAAAGATTAAGCAACATCAAATATAAATACAAATAATTTTCAATTAAATTTATTTTGTAACGCCCATGTTCATAAGGACAATGTTCATAGGGACTTTGCAATGTCCGACAGATGTCCCAAGCTCCCCTGTCCGTAGACCCTCTTTCTTGGCCAGGAAAAACTACCAAACCTCTTTGGGAAAAAGTAGAAACCTTTAGGAGTTCCACAGTGAAGGAGAGATCCAACTCCCTCGGACGACCAGGCAGACGCGAGATTGACAGTGGAGCTGGACCCACTCAGGAGGAGAACCAGTTCTTCGATGCAGATGAAGAACCGTTCATCTCGAGTGGAGACTGTTTCTCCAGGCAGTTGAGGAGCATCTGGAAACCACAGGTCATTGATGTGCCATGATATGATTGAAATTAAATATTATTTGACAGAAAATGTAATCAGAAGCATAGGATAAGTGCTCAAGCTGCCATACTTCCCCCCAGCATAATTGCTCCTAGGGGAGCATAGCTGGGAAACTGTAGGTTTTTAAGTCTTTACCAAAAAAGGAGCAACTATTTAGAATTTTCAGGTTGGAAATGTCAGTTACTTTTCTGACAAAAATAGGGAAAAATTAAATTTTTTAGCTTTCTTATTCTTTGTTTCATTTGAGCTTAACATCTGCAGTAAAATAAACATCTTGGGTTCAACATTTCTTTGAATATTTGTCCAGTAAAACCTAAACATCAAGATACTATCTTCAAGTGTTTTTCATAATCATCTAATCTTTAATAAGAAATGAATGAAAGAATGAATGAAGAATGAAAGACAGAAAGGAAGAAAGAATGAACAACTACAACGGGCGGTTTCGTTGGTTGGGGGCAACTCCTAAGTTGTGCTGGTCCATACAAAGCCACTCACTGCCCTTTGTTCGAACACATCCCGCACCATGGTCACAGCGATACGCATAGTAATGCCCAGAGCAGGGATAACAGTACGTTTGTGAAGCGCGGAATAAAGCTTGGACTAATTGTGTTGCCATGGTTTCTGGAATCTGCAATCCCTCTTGATAGCCACATATGCCCTTGGTTTTATGGGTTTTAAAAGTATTGCACAATGTGTGTTCTACAAATCAGACTGTTTAATAGTTTTGACTGCAAACAATGTATTAATTTCGGAAAATCAAACCAAAACAAAAAAATATGAAAGAACCTCCTCAATCCCACTTTAAATTTTCTGGTTTAGGCTACAGTCAATTACAATCTTGAGGCTAGAGAATGATTTTTATTTTTCCCATCTCTTTGCACTCTGAAAGCAAACTAACTGACATTTCTACCCTGAAAACTATTAGCTTTTAGATCAGATGTCAGTTAATAATTGAAAATATTTTATTTTATATTATGATCTGGTGACTTCCAGGGATGGCACAGGTGTAATCTGCTAGGTTTCTCTGCCGACATTTGCCTTAAAAACGAGAAGCAAGAGGCCGTGAGAGATGACTTAAAGCAGGGGTGTCTAAAGTTTTTTCACAGAGGGCTGTATTTTGAAACTTATACGGAGTAGAGGTCCACAGATTCTGATGAGACTCCACACCTTTAATAAGACTTGGAACATTAATATTAGGTTGGTATAACTTTAATAAATAACTATAATGTTTCAAATTTTACAGTAAAAAGTACTACCTTTTGTTGTTTGGACCAACTTAGCAGGAAGACAACCAAAATTGGTCTTAGGGCCCTGGGCTGTAGTTTGGACATGCCTGACTTAAATGTTAAATATTAGGCATTATTTGTTTTGTTATTATCCCTTAAACATGCTCTTGAGTACCGTTTAGTTTGGTATGTCATGTTTTATAACAAAACAAAAAATATTTATAACAAATAAAATTACATTTGGATCTGTGCTGTTTCCAACAAGGCTAACTGTGTCATCCCTTCTGCAGCCAGTAGATTAAGTGCATTTCAAGCTGGCTCTCACTTTCGGGTCTCAGCACGTAGTTGTACTGATCATGATCAGACGGGAGAAATTGAAAATTGTGGAGATTCTAAAGGACTGTTTTTGACACTCGGAGGGGAGAGAATTTTCATCAAATTAGTGTTAATGAAGCTAAATGCTACTCCAGGTATGTTTTTGATGAGGGAACAATGTTAGAACAGGGTTAAAAGCTTAGAAAAGTCAAGTTTGCATAACGTGTTCCTTATATGGGCCCAGATCCACTCACTGCCAAGACCACCATGTCCCTTAAAGATGGAATGATATCAACCCCAACATCCCATATGCAGTGGTGTGAAAAAGTGTTTGGCCCTTACTGAGTTCTTATTTTTTTTACCTTAAATGTTTCAGATCAAACAAATTTTAATATTAGTCAAAGATAACACTAGGAAACACATAATGCAGTTTTTAATGAAGGTTTTTGTTATGAAGGGAAAACAAAAACCAAACCTACATGGCCCTGTGTGAAAAAGTAATTGCCCCCTAAATCTAATAACTGGTTTAGCCACCCTTAGCAGCAACATCTGCAATCAAGCGTTTACAATAACTTGCAATGAGTCTATTACAGCGGAGGAATTTTGGCCCACTCATATTTGCAGAATTGTCGACCCCTCTAAAGTTCAGAGGTGGACTTGCTGGTGTTTTGGATTATTTTCCTGCTGCAGAACCCAAGTTCACTTCATCTTGAGGTCACAAACAGATGGCCGGATGTTATTTTGGTCAGCAGTGGAAACTCTGCCATGCAGGCCATTTTTTTCCCCAGTGTCTTTCTTATGGTGGAGTCATGAACACTGTCCTTAACTGAGGCAAGTGCAGTACTTTAGATGTTTTTGTGGGGTCTTTTGTGGCCTCTTGGATGAGTCTTCGTTGTGCTCTTGGGGTAAGTTTGGTTAGCCGGCCACTCCCGAGAAGGTTCACCACTGTTCCATTTTACTTTTGTGGATAATGGCTTTCACTGTGGTTTGCTGGAGTCCGAAAGCTTTAGAAATGGCTTTATAACCTTTTCCAGCTCTCAATTACTTTCTTTATTTGTTCCTGAATTACTTTGGATCTCTGCGTAATGTCTAGCTTTTGAGGAGCTTTTGGTCTACTTAACTTTGTCAGGCAGGTCCCATTTAAGTGATTAAGTAATCAGGCCTGGGTGTGGCTAGAAAAATTGAACTCAGTTAAATTATATTTTAACAGGGGGGCAAACACTTTTTCACACAGGGAGGTATGTTTGGATTTTGTTTTCCCTCAATATTAATACAAATCTTAATTTAAAAACTGCCTTTTGTGTTTCCTTGATGATCTGAAAACATTTAATGTGTGACAAACAAAAAAAATTGTTAAATAAAATCAGGAAGGGGGTAAACACCACTGTATCTCTGTAATCAGAGGGTACTCATCAAAACAACCAGAGAATCAATTTTCAGATTAAGGACCACAGCTCAATCAAAGAGCAAACATGTGCCCAATGTGCCCAAATGTCAAAATTCTCACTTTTTTGTCTAAGCATGTACAAAACAAATGTATTCATGTTATTGTAGATACGTCACTCCACACTAAAGTGTACAAAAGTGTTACATAAAGGTTAATTCCAACTCAAATCAGAAAGTACCACCTCTAGGCATCATAAAAATACCATAAAGTAGATAAATGGATACATTATAAATTTTTACCATTGACAGGCACAGCAAACTTTGGACATAACATACGTAAACTTCGTCGGACACAAAACTTTCAAAACAGATTTCTCCCTTGCTGAGCATCTGTTAGACTGTTGCCGATTTGCGTCGGACAGCACAGCAAAACGCGGAAGTAAGATGTTAGTTTTCTCCATGCGGTAAACAATGTTTCGTCACAACAACTCGAAAAAGAACTCGAAACAAGATCGAAATTATGATGGAACACTACAAGCTCCCGTGAGTAGACTCAACCAAAACAGTTCCACCTTCGATTACATTCCCCCAGAGTTCAAGATGGCGTCCCATTCAAGTCAATGGCAGCTGCTCACTGTCGCCAGTTAGCCTTTACTATTTTGGACTCTGCGGCCCGGAAGTTACGTAGGCTCGCATACCATGTGATTGCTCTGACCAATCACAATCAGTGCGAGTTCCTAGAACTGCGCAGAGGCCAGTGCGAGAGATAAAGGGAAATATAAAAAAACTGGTTTTAAGAAAACTGAAGGATTTTGAACCGGAAAAAAGTGAATGACCTGATAAAAGGCGTTCTTTCAGTAGCTTCATGGTGCGCACGGGGCGAGGAGTGAGCTTGCTGTCTTTGCGTAATCATAAAATCAAGCCGTTCACCCGTGGATCTATTAAAATATGGGGTTAACCTTGAAGTCTAGCTCATGGTCTGGCCTAATGCTGCTGTGCCCACAGCCTTCAGATCCACGGTGGTCATTAGTTCCATCATTTGCTCTGTTATTGAACTTATGGATCCACAGTTTTACGCCTGCGACTTGTTCATGGCACTTCGGCTTGTGTACATCACCCACACGAGCTGATTGGTCTGGAGCGTACGAGCTGGGCCGGAGCGGCGCGCTAGAGCGTAGCCGAAGCTAACGGCTTAAAATGCGTTTTAAAGACAACTGAAGAATTTTAAACCGAGAAAAAGTTAATGAACCACAAATAGGTAAAAATTGCCACTATATCCACAAGCAGTTTTTCTTTACATTGCGCTCTAGGGGAAAAAAGCAAAAAAAAATTCGCTGCAGTACCAATGGACTGGCCACTGGGGCTGCTAGCGACATGTTTGGGCTAGCAATACCCTATCCACTTAATATAATACATCCATGGTTGAGTACAGTAATAAAGCGTCGCATTTTGATGACGTAGCATGGCACTTAGAATGACGCCATCAAACGTAAATTGGTACTGATTGGTCGGAACTAATACCGGACACTTCCTGGTTATGCCCACAATACTTCTTTTGAGGGCAATTTCAAAAACACGAGTGGAAAGATTTTAAAAAGCATTTGGGGCATGAATCTAGAAGTATTTCCCCTTCTCTTCATCACTAGTAGTTTCTTTGTTTGTATTACATTTTTCTTTTACAAGTCGTCGAAGTTGAGTTTATAATCACGTAACATAACTTGACCAAAATTCAAGTCCTATCCGGGGTGAACATCCTTTTTTATTTTAGTTTGTTTAATCTGCTGTTAATTTTATCTTATGTATATGTATAATATACAAGGTTTAAAAAAGAACAAAGACCTTGCCATTTTTGCTTCTGGAATTTTTTTAATGATGCCCTAATTAAAGACAATGGCAGTTGTACACTTTAGTGTGGAGTGACCCAGATACAAATGCTGTATATCAATGGAAAGCAGAAAATCAATACCATTATAAAATAATATTTTTTAAAAAATCAATGTTGATCCACTCTCATAATATCTTTGTTTAGTAAAGAGCTTTTTCTGAACTATTTCCTATGAGGTTAGCTCACCAATCTCTCCTCTTACCTTTTTAATTTCCTGCAGCACTTGAGGACTCCCCTTCCTGGCATGATCCACTTCCAGCAATTACAATTTTTCATGCAGATCATTTACTTCTTTCTTCCTTTGTTTCTTCCTTTCCGAGGCCATGGGTATAATTTTTCCCAGAGGATGAGCGGGGACATTTAACCCATCATTCAATTCAATTAAATTTATTTTTGTAACACCCAAAATCACAACAGCAGTTGCCTCGAGGGGCAACAGTGAAAAACAGCGTAACTCCCCTGTCCTTAGAACCTCCTTCTCGGCCAGGAAAAACTACCAAACCTCTTTGGGAAGAAGTAGAAACCTTAAGGAGTTCTACAGTGAAGGAGAGATTTGATAAGACAGTGGAGCTGGACCCACACAGGAGGAGAACCAGTTCTTTGAGGCAGATGAAGAACCGTTCATATGGAGAAGAGACCCTTTCTCAAGTGTCTTTAAACTTTGTGTGTCTAAACTCTCTAGTCAAACACAAAAAACAAACACAAGAACTTCAAAAACAGGAAACAGCTGAAAGGATAACATAAAACATAAAAATAAAAGGGTTCATGCTGAAAACATGCACCGAACCCAAAACCTGATCATGTAAATGATCAAAAGGTGGTGGGAAGGGTCTCTGCGTCTCTGCTTTGGAAACCAGGTGGCTGAATTGACAATCCAGGTGCATGTTTTGACATACAAACTCTACGACCTGGAGAACTGAGTGCAGATATATATCTTGCATGACATCCCAGAGGACACTGAAGATAAAGATGTGGTCAAGTATATGGAGACCTGGAGACCAGAGTATCTAAAACTTCCACCAAAAGCGAGGATAATGAAGATTGAGCGTGCGCATCGCTCTCTGGCTCCGAAACTGGCTCTGAATCAGCGTCCAAGTCCTATTATACCGAAGTTCCACAACTTCAGTGATAAACAGCGCGTCATGGCAGCATCCAGATGTCCAATCCAGATCAACCAAGCCCCAGGTCTCTTTCTTTAACAACTACTAAGCGCAAGTTGTTAAGAAACATAAAGCTTTTGATCCAGGGAACGTGGAATACGCTCTGCTTTATCCTGCAAGGCTGCAGATCAATGTGAATGGAATAATAAAAAGATTTAATGCAGCAGAACAGGCGTTGGCTTTTGCCAATTCAATATAGGACATTTTCTCCCTTTTACTTTTCTTAATTTCAATGAAAGGAACCTGGACTGTACTGTACTGTAGTTTGTAAATGCCCAGGTGTAAAAGTTATATCAACCGTGTACAGTCTGGTTTTGCATTTTATTTGTTTTATAGTGTTCCGTTGTTGTAGTTCCTGTGTTTGTGTGTTCAACCAGAGATCTGTGTAACTAAGCAGATTTACAAGAATTATTTCAACATGGTTAATACAATGGCATCTGAAAATCTTTTAATGTTAATGGCATATTGGGTGCAATTAAGCAGTCAAAGATATTGACAAATATGAGAAAAAAGAAAATGTATATTATATACCTACAAGAAATCCATTAAAACCACTTAGAACATAAAAAATTGGTTATAACAGACTTTTTTATTCCTCATACAGGGGCAAACATAAGAGGAGTGTGGCCATATTGATCTCAAGCAGAATAGCCTTTGAACAGAGTTTTGAACACAAAGATAAAGATGGCAGATTTGTACTGGTCAAAGGAAATATTGATGGAAGTGTTTTTAAGTGTACAGTGAGGAAAATAAGTATTTGAACATTTGCCAGCTCTCCAACTAAGAAATTATGGAGGGGTCTGAAATTTCCATCTTCGGTGCATTTCCACTGTAAGAGACAGAAATTCAGAAATCACATAGTATGATTTTTATGGCTGCAGCTATCGATTATTTTAGTAATTGCATAATCAATCTATTATTTTCTTAGAATAATTGAGTAATCGGTAAATTCTTTGTACATTCCATAAACCATTTAAAAGCATATCATTTTTTTTTTTTTAATAAACATTATAGTTCATAGTAATAAAAAAATAACAAATAAGGAGCTTCTGCTTAAAATAACACATTTTATTATTAATTATGTCTTAAGTATGTCCCCAAAACAGCAACATTTCACTCCAGTCCAAACTGTTCTGTTTGTATATAAAGAATATATATATAAAGGACTAATTAACTTGTCACAGACTGTTTGTAAACAGTTACAGTAGCTGTGAATTAATTTGCGTTTATGTCACAGCACTTAAAATAAAAACTTGTTTGTAAAACGTTATGTTGAGTGAAACCAGTGATGCCTGGTGTTTTGAGCTGTGGCTCTGCATTTTGTCATTTTGCAGCATTGGTTTCATGTGCCATTCACTTTTGCCTTCGTGTCTTCGCCCTTCGACTTTGCATGCCTTTTTGATTGAATATATGTTGTTTTATTATTGCTCAGTGTTTTGTGTTGCACCTTCATGCCGAGACAAGTTCCTATGCCTGTGAAGTTTGTTAATTGACAATGGCAATAAACCCCTTTCTGATTCTGATTCTTTCTGATTCATACTCGCGGTCCTCTGTGCTGTGTCCATGGATGTATTGGCTGTTTCAAAGCACAGCAGAGGAGAGAGCGGTGTGCTTTAAACGCATGAGTGTGACAAAACAAAACTCTTCCCAGTCACACTCGTAAGTTTAAAACATGCCGCTCTCTTCTCTGTTGTGCTTTCGTTGCATGGATCTATTATATTTAGTTGCTGCAGGTCCGTAACAAGCTCCGTGTGTAACAAAAGCTTGCAATACATGGCCCCATTCATTCTCTCCTTAATACGTCATCCTAGAATAGACTACTTTTTTGTTTTCAACAAAGATAGGTCTAAAGTTACAGAGGCATAGTACAATAGACCTAAGTGATCATGCTCCTATCACTGTAGATCTGGAACAGAAACACAAAAAAACACACTTTTAACACAGATTTAATGCTAGTCTACTCAATGACCTACAATTTATAAAAAAAATACGACAAAGGACACTGAGACATATGTAGAGGAGAACAACAATGGTGAAGTTTCTTCACCCATTCTCTGGGATGCAGCAAAGGCAGTTTTGAGGGGCAGTGTAATTGCTGTCACCTCGGTCAAAAAGAAACAAAGGCAGAAAAAATTTATGCAGAACAGAATAAAGCCGCTGGAGGCTTAACATACCAAAAACAAGGATCCTCCAATGCTACAGGAAATGAAACAGACCATTCACTTCTCTTGTGTGGTTATGCAACATCTGACATCAAGTCAACTACTGCAACTATGTTTTACATTTTGAACATTATGATTGTTTGCAGGCTGTACATGGCAGGGATGCACTTCAATGAAAAAGCGGCCAGGCAACTTCAGAAGGAAAGGCTTTATTCTAAGTGTCGAATCCCAAATATATAGAAGGAAAACCTGCAGCAAAGCCTCGTAAACCAAATCATCATCTGGTAAGAAACATTGTCTTTTCAGACATAAATTAAAACACGACAAACATTTTTAAAATTCGACCAGATAAAGTGTGTGCTTGTGCCCGAAGACCTCTGCGCAAGGTTTGAGAAGACTTCAAAAAGCTGCACACATTTACAGGTTAAGTCAAAATACCCAAGGTAGTATCCATCAGGATCTGGAATCTCCTGGCGTACCCAGAGCACTGCACACGACTGAATAACTAACCAAGATGGCGCTGCCGACGGATGCCCTGGCTTTCTGGTGCTCTTTGTCTTGTCAGTTTTTGTTTGTAAATACCTGCCACTTTAACTACAATTTAATCAATCACTCACTGCAATCACTTTCTGCACTCACAGCTGTAAATTTAACTGTAAATTCTTGTGTACATAGTAAGCCTATTTTTATTTTATACTACAGTAATTTTAAACTGTTTCTTAATGCATATGCCCTTTGATTTCATATATGTTGTTTTTATTATTGATCAGTGTTTTATGTACCTGCACCTTAATGCCAAAACAAGTTCCTATGTTTGTGAATTTTGTTCATTGACAATGGCAAAAAACCTTTCTGATTCTGACTCTGATAACTACCCTGCTCGTTGCACAAAGTAGTCCCCAACACCAGCTCAGACAAAACGTCTGTAGGCCTCAAATCTGAGACGCCGTGAAAAGAACACACAATTTGTTCTGATTATTATAAGAGATATTTGCATTTCTTGGAATATATATATGTATTTATTATTATTACATTGTTTTATCTATTTATATTTAGATTATTGTTGTATTATTATTATCATCAAAGTTTCATAAACTCACTCTTCCTGTGTTCTCCCACATATTTGCTCATGGTAGATTTTAAGTTATTATTAGATGTTTTATAATGCATTAATGTTGAGGCTGTTCCCATTAAAGCCAGGATGGACATTAATGCAAGCAAGAGGAGTGCACAGCTCATTCATCTGCCTTACAACCTACGTGTGAAAGTAGGAAAAATTATTTTGTGTTATAATATGAAATATTATAAAAAAATATATATAATACATTTATTTTACTTCAGAATCAGAAGCAGAAAGGGTTTATTGCCATTGTCAATGAACAAAATTCACAAACATAGGAACTTATCTCGGCCTTAAGGTGCAACATAAAACACTGATCAATAATGTAGAAAAAGATTCAGTTGTAGTCACTGATCAATAATAAAAACAATATATATTCAATCCAAAGGGCATGCATTAAGAAACAATTTCAAATTACTATAGTCTAAAATAAAAATAATTACAGGCATTACTATGTAAATTACAGTTAAATTTAAAGTTGTAGTGCAGAAAGTGACAGTGCTGTGAGTGATGAATAGTTGCAGTTAAAGTGGCAGGTGTTTAAGAAGTGTTCATGAGTCCAACGGCAGAAGGAAATAAACTAGTCTTGCGGCGGGAGGTTCTGGTCCGGATGGACCGTAGCCTCCTGCCTGAGGACCATGTCCAGGGTGAGAAATCCCAGAGCCCTGGAGACGTACAGGTCCTGCAGAGATGGAAGTCTGCAGCCGATCACCTTCTCAGTAGAATGAACAATGCGCTGTAGTCTCTGTTTGTCCCTGGTTGTGGCTCCAGCGTACCACACGGTGATGGAGGAGGTGAGGATGGACTCAATGATGGCCGTGTAAAACTGCACCATCATCTGCACTGGCAACTTGGCTTTCCTCAGCTGCCGCAAGAAGTACATCCTCTGCTGGGTCTTCTTGATGAGGGAGCTGATGGTGGGCTCCCACTTGAGGTCCTGGGTGATGGTGGTGCCAAGGAAGCGGAAGGAGGTGCTGATGGGGGAGTCTGTCATGATGAGGGGGGGCTGGGGGGCTGTGACTTTCCTGAAGTCCACGATCATCTCCACTGTCTTCTGGGTGTTGAACTCCAGGTTGTTACCGCTGCACCAGGACACCAGCCGGTCCACCTCCCTCCTGTAGACAGATGAGGGTGGTGCCGTCCGCAAACTTGATCAGTTTTACGGAGTCATGGCTGGAGGTGCAGCAGTTTGTGTACAGGGAAAAGAGTAGAGGAGAAAGTACACAGCCCTGTGCAGTTCCCGTGCTGATAGTCCGAGTGTCTGAGACATCCTTCCCCAGCCACACGCACTGCCTCCGATCCGTCAGGAAGTCAGTGATCCACCTGCAGGTGGAGTCAGGCACGTTGAGCTGGGAGAGCGTGTCCTGGAGCAGAACAGGGAGGATGGTGTTGAACGCAGAGCTGAAGTCCACAAACAGGATTCTGGCGTAGGTTCCCGGGGTGTCCAGATGCTGCTGGATGAAGTGGAGTGCCAGGTTGATGGTGTCGTCTGCAGACCTGTTGGCTCCTTAGGCGAACTGCAGAGAGAAAAAACCCATGTAAGTCAAAGACAATATTTGTCAGGTTGCCACGGTAACGTGCTTACAGCTAGAGGTATGCTGTCAATGGCTTTTTTGTTTAGAATAGCAAGAAGGGTATTTGTGCCAAATTTTGTCCACGGCAAAGTAATTTTTTCGACTTAATTCATATTTTCAGGGGGGTGCTGTAGAGCCTGTAAAATCAGAAAAGTTTTATTGCCATTGTCAATGAACAGAATTCACAAACATAGGAACATGTTTTGGCTATATATATTGTATATCATTGCGTTCAACAAATTTTTGCACAAAGCGCATATTAATGCCGGAAAATAGAACTTAATGGCAATTTTTGTTAACAAGCTTGCCACGACCACATTTGGAATTGTATCAAAAATCGAAAGATTTACCTCTAATTGCACATGGGTGTAGTTCATTTTGACAAATTTGCAAGCCTTTTGACTGAAAATCAAAGTATGAGGTGTAAACATTTGAAAAAATTGGGTTCCGCCCACAATGGCCGTCTTCCTGTGGGGTTTAGGTTGGGGTCATAATATAATATTTTACTTGTCCTGGCATGAGGTGTGTTTGTACCGAGTCTACAATGAAAAAGGCCCATCATTGCCATAATGTATTTTTAAATTTGAGGTGGCGCTAGCGAGTCATTTTGTGACACCAAAAAAACTAATTTTGGGTTAAAAAAAAAAAGAGTTTTCGTTAAAGGTCAGGGGGACAAAATTTACACCTTACACCGCTGCTGCAAAACGTGGTGTTAAAATCCTCGTTTGACCCACCCAATCCCAAAGAACAAAGACGAGAGATGAGTAAACAAGGAAGACAAGTCCGGCAGCGCCACAGGACCAAAACAAACAAAGCTGATGGCCCACGGCTCCGTTGGAAAACAGCTCGCATCACAAGCTAATGAGGCTAGTGCGACTAACGAGGCTAGTGCAGCTAACGAAGCTAGCGCGGCTTGCAGGTTCCTTCCCCGCCGGCCCAGATGGAGACTCACGCAACTTCTTTGTGTAGGAAGGAGGAGTAAACGGTCATCGGCTGTGGCTCAAGATGTCCGAAGTGCAGCATGCCATGGAGTCTCTGAGAGCCGAGTTTTTAGCTACCATAGCTCCGGCAGTGTCAGAGACAGTGACCTCTAAACTCAAAGCAGATGGAATAACGGGAACGCGCAATGAGGAGGTTGAGGAATGGTGATACGATCTGCAGACAGTAAGGGCCAAGATGGAGTCGGAGAACAATAACATGAAAAATAAGCTCCTGGATCTGGAGTCCAGATCCCGTCATCCTAACTTGAGGCTTGTGGGCGTTGAAGAAGGGAGAGAGGAAGGAAAAGACACTGAAAGCTTCCTGGAAAAGCTCATACTAGAGCTCCTTCTTAACTCATGAGTTGAAGTCCCTCCCATCACAATCGAAAGAGCACATCGCCTGGGCAAACCAAGAACAGCAGCTGACAAACCACGGGGCCTGATTATGAGGTGTCTCATCGACCGTGTGAAGGAACGTGTCTTGAAGGCTGCAAGGGTTAAAGGAGACCTCCAGTACAGAGGCAAGCGTGTCTTATTCGCTCCAGATATTCCATACAAGGTTCGCCAACAACAGCAAAAGTTCCACCACATCTGTGATGAGCTCAGGAAGGGAAAACTGAGACATGGATTCTCTTTCCCCTCGACTCTTCTGGTGACTTTTGAAGGTAAAACACACATGCTCAGAACACCAGGAGAAGCAGAAGTACTCTAAAGGATGATGCAAAATACAGAGAAATGAACAGAGGATGGAGCCATCAGTGTGGAGTATGTGAGTTCGGGTTGTGGTCACATGGTGATACATTTTTGTTAATTTGAAGATCTGATTATTTTAGTTTTAACATCAGACTTTATGCCCCATGCTGGCTGTCTGCTATTGTACATAAACTCTGTGACTAAACACATCTACTCATCGAGGAGTCAAATGTGGGAGATTGGAGTTGTGGAAAATTTAAAGTATATGCAGAGTGCAGCAGGGGGACGTGGTGAGCCAGGGATCTTATATATCCAGTTCTTTCTGAGGATTGGAGTCAGGAGTGCCTGGGAGTTTTTTGTCAACGGTGAGATCAATACAATCAACCCAATGGCATCATAAGTGTTTCAAGTAGCATCCTTCAATGTGAATGGCATACTGAGCCCAGTCAAACGAAGAAAAAAAAATTGACATGAATGAAAAGAGAAAGAATAGACATATTTTTACAATAGACCCACTTGAATGACACTGAACATCGAACAACAAAATTCTGTTATATAAAATCCTATTATTCATCATACAGAGGCAAACTTTGAAGGGGAGTTGCAATATTGCAACTCAAACCGAATAGTTTGTGAACAGAGTTTTGAATGTAAGGATAAAGAAGGCAGATATGTACTGGTTAGAGGGAATATTAATGGAAAAGTTTTCACTCTTTTAAATGTGTATGCTCCACCAGGGAGTGATATCACTTTCTATGCTGATGTCATGGACGTGATTGTGAACCACTCTGAGGGAACCCTAATTTGCGGCGGTGATTGGAATCTTCGCATTCAGCCTACACTGGACGTGTCGAACTCAAGAGGCACTGGAGGAACAATTAACAACATTAGGTCAATTTCCTCTAAATCGCTTTTAGTTAATGAATTAGTTAATGATTGTAACATAGATCTTCTAGCTCTAACTGAAACTTGGCTTCAACAAGATGGTTTTGTCAGACTAAATGAGTCCACCCCACCCACTCATGTTAACTTTCAGACTGCCAGGAGCACAGGCCGAGGTGGTGGTGTGGCAGTGATCTCACACTCAAGCCTACTCTTGAGTCCTAAAATTAACAATGCATTTAGCTCATTTGAAAGCCTCATGCTATGAATCACATGTCCAAATTGGAGAAACCAAAAAGGAGTCCTGTTCGTGGTTCTCTACCGACCTCCTGGTCCCTATTCAGAGTTTTTAACAGAGTTCTCAGACTTTATATCAAACTTGGTGTTAGACTGGGATAAACTAGTGATAGTTGGAGTTTCAATATCCATGTGAACGTGAACGATAACTTTCTCAGTAATTCTTTCAACGCCCTGTTAGATAGCATTGGTTTTGCGCAAAATGTAAATAAACCAACTGACAGTCACAAGCACACTCTAGATCTTGTTCTAACATATGGAATAGAGATTAGTGACCTCATTGTCTTCCCTCAAAACCCTATACTGTCAGATCATTTCCTAATCACCTTTCAGTTTGTTCTAAAAGATTATCCAACACCACAAAATAAAGTCATAATGAAAAGGACAATATCGGAAAAATCCATCTCAAAGTTCAAAGAAATAATAGAGCCAATGTTCAGCGACATGTCATGTGATCCTGCTGAGAATGGCCTTAGTCCCAGTGTAAGTGATCAATTTGTCGACTTGACCATGAACTCTCTGAAGTCCGCTCTTGATGTTGCAGCTCCGCTAAAGCAGGTCATTAGGCCAAAACGTGCCTCCCCATGGTACAATGAAGAACTGCGTTCACATAAACAAAGAGTTAGAAAATTAGAAAGACCATTTCGTCGCTCCCATACGGAGGAATCCCTAAAAGCATGGAAAATCTGCCTACTGTCCTATAAGCAGGCTCTGCGTAAGGCCCAAACCAGATACTATTCAAATTTAATAGAAGTCAACAAAAATAACACTAGATTTCTTTTCAGCACTGTAGCCAGGCTAACAAACTGTCACTATTTTTTAACGATAAAATAAAAACAATCAGAGATAAATGAGATGAAACTACTCCCACTATTAGAAATGAACAAGCCCAAGCTGTAAAACTAGTGTCCCATATAAATCCATCAGTAACACTAGAAAGGTTCACTGCTGTTGATCAAGCAGAGATAACGTCAGCCATTATGTCGTCTAAAACGTCATCTTGTATTCTAGACCCGATTCCAAGCAGACTCCTCAAAGACATTCTCCCCCTAATTATAGATTCTATTCTTAATATAATAAATACTTCACTAAAAAGTGGTTATGTTCCACAGTCCTTCAAACATGCAGTCATTAAACCGCTTCTGAAAAAGCCTAATCTTGATCCTGACCAGTTGATAAACTACAGACCTATTTCAAATCAACCCTTTGTCTCTAAAATCCTTGAAAGAGTTGCAGTTAAACAGCTTTGTCGCCATCTACAGGACAAAAAACTTATTCGAAGTTTTCCAGTCTGGGTTCAGATCCCACCACAGTACTGAAACTGCACTAGTTAAAGTTACAAATGATTTGTTATTAGCTGCTGACAATGGACTGGTCTCAATCCTGGTTCTATTGGACCTCAGTGCAGAGTTTGACACCATCGACCACAACATTCTACTGCAGAGGTTAGAATCTGATGTAGGTGTCAGAGGGACAGCCCTCAGCTGGTTTAAATCCTACCTATCGGATAGGTACCAGTTTGTTAATGTAAACCAGAGCTCCTCACCCTGTTCTAAAGTAACCTACGGTGTGCCACAGGGTTCAGTTCTCGGTCCAATTCTGTTTACTCTTTATATGCTGCCGTTAGGTAACATTATCAGAAAGCATAGCATTAACTTCCACTGCTATGCAGATGACACACAGCTGTATTTATCAATGAAACCTGATCAGACCGATCAAGCAGACAGACTTGGTGCTTGTGTGAAGGATATAAAAACCTGGATGACACTTAATTATCTACTTCTTAACCCTGAAAAAACCGAGGTCATCGTACTAGGCCCTAATCATCTACGAGATGCTTTATCTGAGCAGATAGTCACACTGGACAACGTCAGTGTAGCCTCCAGCTCCACTGTAAGAAACCTTGGAGTCTTATTTGACCAAGAGCTCTCATTCAAAGCACACATAAATCAAGCCTGTAAAACAGCCTATTTCCATCTGCGTAATATAGCCAAAATCAGAAAAATCTTGCCTAAAAGCGATGCTGAAAAAACTTGTCCATGCGTTTGTAACATCTAGATTAGACTACTGTAACTCCCTGCTTGTAGCGTGCCCTAAAAGCGCCATAAAAAGCTTTCAACTGGTTCAAAATGCAGCAGCAAGATTACTAACAGGAAACTAAAAGAAGAGAGCACATTACGCCGGTGCTCGAGTCTCTTCACTGGCTCCCTGTCGAGTTTAGAATCAAATTCAAAATCCTCCTCCTGATTTACAAAGCCATAAATGACCTGGCCCCATCCTACCTCAAAGAGGCTATAGTACCTTATCATCCAAACAGAGCACTTCGCTCTCAAAATGCAGGACTTCTGGTGAGTCTCTAAAAGCACTGTAGGAGGTAGAGCATTTAGCTACCAAGCTCCTGTGTTATGGAATCGGCTTCCTGTCCATGTTAAAGAGGCCGACACAGTCTCTTCATTTAAGACCAGGCTTAAAATGTTCCTCTTTGAAATCGCTTATGGTCAGGCCAGTTAGGAACAGAAATAAAAAACGATAGTTCCCAGCTATGCTGCCCTAGGAGCAACTATACTGGGGGAAGTATGGCAGCTTGAGCACTATCCTCTGTTTCCTACTACTTTTCTATATTTAATTTCACTGGCAATTTGTTCATCGCTTTTCCTTCTTTTTCTCCCACTTCCGACGGGAGTGGAGCAGGCACATCGAGGACCTGTGTATCCAGATGCTCCTCAGCTGCCTGGAGAAACGGTCTCTACTCCATTATGAACGGTTCTTCATCGCCTCGAAGAATTGGTTCTCCTCCTGAGTGGGTCTAGCTCCACCGTGTATCTGCAGATTGAGGCGCGTCCGCCTGTCCGTCCGAGGGAGTCGGATCTCTCCTTCACTGTGGAACTCCTACAGGTTTTCTACTTTTTCCCAAAGAGGTTTGGTAGTTTTTGGTAGTTTTTCCTGGCCGAGAAGGAGGGTCTAAGGACAGGGGAGCTTGGGACATCTGTCTAAGGACACAGGACGCTGGGACATTTCCAAGTCCCTATGAACATTGTTTATTTTGCTTTTTTTCCACTGTAGCCCCTCGAGGCAACTACTGTTGTGATTTTGGGCGCTACAAAAATAAATTGAATTGAACAAGAAGTTCTGTCTCTTACTGAAACTATAGGATTGATTGACATATGGAGGGAATAGAAACCTACCAGTATACTCATTTTTCAAATCCACATACACCATTTCCAGAATAGACTACTTTTTTATTCTCAATGAAGACAAATGTAAAATCTCTGAAGCAAGTCTGAACTAAGTGATCATGCTCCTATCTACCTTTCTGTAGAATTGGAGGAAAGACGAAAAAACACACACTTTGGATATTCAATGCCAGCCTGCTTAACGACCCTTTGTTTACGGAAAAATGTCCAACAATGTTAAGACTTATCTGGATGAAAATGATACTGGGGAATTTTTTTGAGAGGACAAATTATAGCTATAGCCTCCGAAAAAAAAGAAACAAAAAAAAGGGAGAAAAAGCTATACGATGCGCAAGAAACATTTTTATGGTTTGAGGAAAACCATGACAAAATGGTGTGTCCTAAAATGTTATAAGAATAAAAAAAAAATAAAAAAAAATAATTTGACACAGGAAATAGTTAAGAAAATGTTCTTTACCAAACTAAGATAATATGAGAGTGGATCAAAATGTTCTAAATTACTATCTTGGACATTTAAAAAACAAGCTGAAAAAACGATGTTTAAAATACGGGACAGGCAAAGTGATGTAATCTAATCAAACAAGACCAAATTCAATCAGCATTTGAAACCCTTTATAAAAAACTTTTAATTGCAGACAATAAAGATGATTATATAAATTCCTTTCTGGACACCCTCAATTTGCCTGTTGTATCAGAAGAACATAATAAAATATTAGGAGCTGAAATAACAGTTTTGTAAATACAAGGCGGAATCAAAAGTTGAAAGAATAATAAATCTCCAGGGAGCGATGGGTTCACCTCAGAATGGCATAAAGCTTTAAAAGACACTTACTCCTTCTCCCCTCCTATTTGCTTTCTATTTGGAACAATGGGCCCAATTTATTAGACAAAAGTTTATGGTGTTACAATTGATAGGACGGAACATAAAATTGCCTGCTTTGCAGATGATGTTCTATTGTATTTGATCAAACCAGAAATTTCCATACCCAACGTGATGCATTTTCTCAAAGAAGTTGGTCCAATGTCTGGATACAAATTCAATGTACAAAAGACTGAAATCCACCCTTACTGGCGCCCCCCCTCTGACCTTTAAAAAGACCCATTTAAATGGCAAACGGAATCTCTAAGCTATTTAGGTGTGGTCCTCCAAAGACACCTAACAATGGAGAAAAATTATACCCCCCTTTTTACTACTAGTAAAAAAGATTGAGAAATGGAATCTTATCCTATACTTTAGTCTAATTCAAAAGGGTTGAAACTATAAAAATGTTTTGCCCCGGTTTCTCTGTTCCAGTCTCTTCCGGTTTCCATACACAAGTTTGAGTGGAATAAAGTAATCAAGATTCATAACCTTACAATTATTAAAAAAAAAAGGAGATTGGGGTTTGCCTTGTTTGAAAAAGTACTTTAGTTCAGCTCAAATCAGAGCGTTGCTATGCTGGTGTGACCCAGAATATGAAGCTCAATGGAAGAATATTAAGATTGCTGTGCCGGGGGTTCCTGTTCAGGCCTTACTGGTAGATGGCGGGCGGTTGAGTCATTTGGGGGAGGTGGCGAACCCTTGAGTGAAGTCTGTTCTTACAACATGGAAGGCGCTAAATCAAAATCATACAAACTAAACAAAGATTAACATTTTAAATTGTTTGGCTTATCATCAAAATTTCACACCTAACAGCAGAGACTTAAGATTTAAAGTCTGGACAACAAAAAGGTATAAAAGTGTCACGGCACAAGCAGACAGAATCATAGTCGGTAATGACCTTTATGATCACAGCAGTCTTTAACAGATTATACAGAGGCAAGGTAAAAAGTCTAGGTTCACAGCGATCTTCTGCGAGATCTGAGAAGGAGACTGGCGTCACTGACTGAAGGTAAAACCACCAACAGCTGGATTACCTAGCTGGCTGACAGGTCCAGTGGTGAGCTGTGTAGCCACAGAGCCGAGCAGGTATCTAACCAGGGGGAAACAGGTAAAACTCGTGGTCAAAGGCTGAGGTAATATTCTGGGCAGAGACAAAGTAGACAGGTCGGGGACAGATGAGGTTGGCAACAGGTAAAAGTCCGGGGAAAACGGCTGGAAAGTCAGGCATAACACAAGAACAATCTGGCAATGGGGCAGAGACAGGAGCAGGCTTAAATGCAGGCAGAGCTGTCAGAGGTGTGGAGAGTTGGCCTGATGAGGAGGTGTGGCTAACGGGTAGAGAGGAGCAGAGACAAGTGTAGGGAGTGGGTCTGATGAGGAGGTGTGGCTGACTGGCAGAGTGGAAAGATACCAGCAGAAAGGGGATGAGCAGACTGTGACATAAAGGTCTTTTACCAGATTGTAAAGGAGAATCATCTGAAGAGCTTTGATGAATTGAAGGAATCCTTTGGCTTAGAGAAACAGGACTTTTATGGGTATTTAAAATAAGGAGTTATTATAATCAAGAAATCAAAAAGGATGACCATCATAGTGACAAAGGGTAATTTTGTTCTGGCTGATTAAGAGTGGGAAAGTATATGTACATCTCATTGGAGAACCACAAAATCACATATTTGGAGGGAATTTGTTGGAAAAATGTGTCTCGCTTCTTTATAACCCCATGTCAAAGTGCCCATTGCTCACAGGGAAATGCAGACTGTTGGAAAGGATGTGGCAGCCAGGAGGCAAATCACTATCATGTGTTTTGGGAGTGTCCTGTTGTTCACAAGTTTTGGACTGAGATCAACAAAGCCTTACAAACAATTTACATCATCATACAACATCACCATTCCAATGGATTTCAGAACTATGTATTTGGGCCTCAGGACTCAGGACACAATTGGCAGTTATCTCTGGAGCATGCTCCTGGCTGCAGCGAAAAAGGCACTCACAAAAAAAATGGATGACACAAAACACACCGACTATTAAGGACTGGACTAACATTATAATGGACATTCGACAAATGGAAAAAAATCACATTCGGACTCAATTTGAAACTGTACAAATTTGACAAGCTGTGGGCAAAGTGGGACATTTGTTTGGGTTAATTTGTGTTTTAGTTTTTATTGATTTGTAGGGGATATTTTCTTTCTCCCTCTGGTCTTGTTTTGTTTTTGTTATTTGTGTTTTTATGTTCATAAAGTATATATATATATATACAAAAAAAAAAAAAAAAAAAAAAAAAAAAAAAAAAAAAAAAAATGTGTACGAAACTAAATTTTGTTTAAAAATCACTTTCACCACACCTGCAGACGTACCAGCTTCAAACTGATAACATTTAATTGCTCCTGGGTTTTGTGTCTTGTGGCCAAATTCGAAGCATTTTAGATGAAAACCGTAGGAGGAGATGCCAAAAGTACAAAAGTGCACTTTTGCCAGCGCCGTGTTTGATCCAATATGGCCGACTTCCTGTATGATTTAGGGCGGGGTCATAATACATTTTTTTACATTTCCTCACATGACCTATTTTTTTGGAGTGAACGTCATGTTTTTACTGCGACTTTTTTTTGGCTTCGGGCACCCATTGCCCCCATGTTAATCGATTTTTGAGATGGCGCTACTGAGCTGTCTTTTCACAGGGTCCTCACTCAAAATTAGAGCTCACTCAGTTCTAATTTTCGATACCACTCATGAGCATATTCGTCCTTGTTTACTACTCGGATTTTTGTGTTTTTCCAGCCCCCGGATACAATTTTAATAACTCCCTCGTGGGGGACCATTCTGAAAAAAACGACTTTTATTGACCTTATTCTGCCCTGCCCACTTTTTCCTCTTTTTCCCACGTATCTCCACTTCCGTTGTAATTGCACTTCCGGTCCTGTGGGAACTCTGTTTAAATGGAGAATGAGGTAAAAGTCTTCCTGCTAAAATGTGCTTTAAACTGGATTTATTTGTGTAAAATGTCCAATGTTCATGTGACCAACAAATCAACAGTGCACCGATTCCCTGGGCGGCCTGAAAACGGCTTTTTAGTCTGTGTAGAACTTATTTTCTCTGGAGGTTGGCAGCTCTGTGTTAACTAAGACAACTCGGGCGGTGCCCAAATGGGCTTACGGAATAAGGTGAATAGGTACTTAAAAATAAAGAGTTGTTATAACCCACAAATTTAGAAACAATATCAGACTTGATTAATATCTCTTTTCCAAAGACACTTCTCTCTAAAGTATACAAAATAATTTCAAAGCCATCTCAGACCATATGCCTACCAACAATAAAATGGGAAAATGACCTTTCAATAACTCCTGATCCCAACTTCTGGACCTAAATCTGTAAAAATATTTATCTTATGTCCAAAATGGCCAATTTACAATTAATACAATACAAAACACTTCACAGAACACATTACAGGATAACAGATTAGCTAAAATGGGTTTCACATCAGAGATTTGCACACATTGCACTCAGAAAAGTATAGACACATATATCCATGCAACCTGGCACTGCACTCCAGTCAAACACTTTTGGGAAGAGGTCACCCACAGTCACTATCCATATCCCCATTATCCCCCTCTCTCTGCCCTAATAGGGGATCTTACAATAATTACTGAAAAAATCATAAACTTCAAAAACACTCCTCACAGCTCTAACCATCGCCAAGAAAACTATCCTCATGAACTGGAAAACCCGCAATAGCATACAGTAACCACTGGAAAAATCTTATTCACCAACTTCATTAACATGGAATATACACCTCCCCCCTATAATCACTCATCTGAAACCGACCTCCCCCACGCAACACTCTCTGACCTATTACAACTCTGATTCCATTCTCTCCTTCCTCTATCTTCCACTCTTCATACATTTCAGTCGTCCACCAACTTTATGTCTTTGTCTGTGAGCCAAATTCTACACAACCACACAACCACCACTCTGCCACAAAAACATGTTATTAAACAGATACATGTATTTTTGTTGTTTTATCATCATTATCATTGCTGCTGTTGTTTTGTACTATTATCACTGTTATAATTTGTATCACAGTTATAATTTGTATCACTACTATCGTTGTCACAACAGTTAAAATACTACCCCCCCATCATTTCCTGTGTTAATGCACCACAGTGTAGAAAGGGAAATGTACACACACCGAAACACACTCAGGCTGGCAGACCAACGAGAGGTGGTTTCTTTGGACAGCATCTCTGTCCCAAGTGGAGATGCTTGTAAAATGTCCTCTTTCTGTTAATGCACTTTAGACACTAAACATGACAACAACAAAAAATAAAAATAAAAAAATAAAAAAAGGGCAGAAAGTACGTATATGTACTGTATATGTATATATGTTATATCTATCTTATGTGTATGTATGTATGTATATATGTTATGTATATTATAATATATATATATATATATATATATATATATGTATATATTATATATAGAGAGATGCAATTACAATGGGTAATGGTATATAATGATTGGTTGTTTGAAAAGATGACTATCTACATGTACGACAATATATGTGATGATGGTAGCACATTTTAGTTTGAATGCATACACACATACACTCACGCACATATACGCACAAATAAACATACACACACACACACAAACACACGTACATCCACGCACACACCCACGCGCGTACATGTACAAACACACGCGGCGCACACCACACACGCGCACGCACAGACACAATCACCCCGCTCTGAAGTTTTTAGACTGTTGTCCCTCTACTTGTATAATGTCTGTATTGTTGTCTGTCTTTTGCTGTTTTTGTTCTTATTATCCTCATTGTTACCGTTTTGTATTTGTAAATAAAAAAAAAATCCCCCAAAAAATCTGGGCAATCATTCTACTTAATATATTAAAAATAAATGGGAAAGAGAAGGTAATTTTTTTTGTTGGATGAAGAATGGGAAAATATATGTACATCTTAATGGAGGACCACAAAATCACATGTTTTGAAGGAATTCTGTTAGAAAACACCATGTTAAAGTGCTCACTAGTTACAGGGATCAGCCAACTGCTGGTGAAACAGTGGTTGTCAAGTGGCTCATCATTACCATGTGTTTTGGACTGTCCTATTATTCACAAATACTGGACTGAGATCAATGAGGCACTGCGAATTTGACCAAAAAACAATGTACTGCGCATGTAGGACTCCAGCAATGGCGATGATGAATGGATACATGTGCAGTGTACTTTTGGCTGCAGTGAAAAAAGCAGTAACAAAGAAACTGATCCAACTGTCAAGGACTGGACTGAGAACACTCGAAATTTATAAAATAGAAAAATGTTTACTCTGAACTTATACATGGTCCAATTTACATTGGGAACATGTGTCCTGAACAGACATTTTGTTTCTTTACTTGTTCTGTTTGTTCCTTCTGTTTTGTTTGTATTGAATCATCCAAATAAAAAAACAAAAGAAAAAAGAATATATATTATGAACTACTACTTTACTGTCCTGACTCCATTCTGAATGATCAAAATGGACGATTGTTTTATCAAGTTTAGCAGATTTCATAAATAATGGATTATTTACCTTGTATTGTATACGTTGGCATGTCCAGTCTTGAGAGTGTAGTTTGGGAGTCACTGCTCAGACCCTGCATAATGGAAGAAGATGGATGTAAAGTTTTATTCTAAGAACGTATTTATTGTGTTTCAACATATTGGGTCCTAAGAGGTAATGTGATCTTTTCTTTGATATGTAAAGGCTGGGTTTGCTGAGCGGGCTATTTATTTATTTTTATAAATGCAAGACACCTCATGAGAAAAATTACGTCACGTTTAATATTTTGATATACTATATAGAAGTTCGGAACAAAAATAAAAACCTACAGTTTCCCAGCTATGCTGCCCTAGGAGCAACTATGCTGTGGGAAGTATGGCAGCTTGAGCACTATCCTCTGCTTCTGACTACTTTTTCTATCAAACAATATATATTATTTAATTTAACTTGCAATCTGTTCATCGCTTTTCCTTCTTCTTCTCCCACTTCCCCGTTGGGAGTGAAATAGGCACCTCCATGACCTGTGGCTCCAGATGCTCCTCAACTGCCTGGAGAAATGGTCTGCCTGGAGAAACGGTCTCCACTCCATATGAACGGTTCTTCATGTTCCTCGAAGAATTGGTTCTCCTCCTGAGTGGGTCCAGCTCCATTGTCTATCTGCAAATTGAAGCATGTCCCCCTGTCCGTCCGAGGGAGTCGGATCTCTCCTCGAGGTTTGTACTTTTCCACAAAGAAGTTTGGTAGTCTTTCCTGGCCAAGAAGGAGGGTCTAAAGGCACACCTGGGCATTTGCGGCCCCAGGGGCCGGATCAGGCCCTTGGCCTGTTTTAATCCGGTCCTTCTCCCCTAAAGGGATCATATGCGTTTTACTCTTAGTTTATTTTATTTTTAACTGTCTTGGCGCAGTAACATGTGTCTGCACTTGTGTCCTTAATAAAGATGACATGAAATGAATGAATAATATTTTCAGTAGCCACTATTTTATAGAAAAGTGCTTATAATGATAAGATATTTTTACACCAATGACCGCGGGCCGGCCCTCCGCCACTCGCCCACCCCTGGTCTAAGGACAGGGGAGTTTGGGACATCTGTCTAAACACACGGGATGCTGGGTCATTGCAAAGTCCCTATGAACATTGTTTAATCCGTTTTTAACTGTAGGCCCTCGAGGCAACTGCTGTTGTGATTTTGAGCATTACAAAAATAAAATTAGTTGAATTGAGAAGCAGGACATTTATTAGTTTTGAATTTGGGTCAAACGTGGCCTGGGTATCATCCGCATTGCACCTGTCCACAAGCGCCACTCACCCGACAGCACCCGTGACCTGACGGTACCACCCAGCCCCTGTGACCTGAACGCACCAACCAGCACAACAGGACAGAGAACAGTGTGTAAAAGACCTTTGCATGTAGTAAGTAATAATATGTGATATACATGAAGCTAGTATAATATGGATGACAAAAGTTGCCATGGTAATTGTGAATGTCTTTGCACGCACATTACTGAAGTGATATTTCTGTCTGAGTCACAGCTTATTTCTTTGGCCTTCATTTTTTATTTAAGGTCACGCGGGAAAATGTTTTATTCTAGGAATCTGCCATGGTGACTTTAAAGATGCACTTTTCTAGTGGAGGCTCTGCCACCTGCTTGTCTCCATGGAGATGTTATGTACTTGGAATGTTCTACAGAATTAAACTGAGTATTAAAATTTATTTTGATGAAGACGAGGAGAAGCCCCAAGGCCAAGTTACAGATGTTTTGTCGACACTACAGGCAAAACTTCACTTTCGCACCAACTGTTTTGGTCATATAACTAATGTAATATTAGCTTTCACTTGGAAATTACAACATTCACCAAACTGCACCTGAAGAGGTTTTATTTAATTGTATCACTTTCATCCATAGATTTACATGGGAAATTGCACTGTCTATTCCAGGGTACCGGAGAGGAGAATCTGACAGATAGTCGAACCTCAGATTCAGGAGGAGCAGTGTGGCTTTCGTCCTGGTTATGGAACACTTGACCAGCTCTGCACTCTCCATCCTGTGCTCGAGGGTTCATGGGAGTTTGCCCAACCAGTCCACATGTGCTTTGTGGATCTGGAGAGGATGTTCGACTGTGTCCCTCGTGGTGTCCTTTGGGCTCCGAGTGTATGGAGGCCCTTTGCTCAGGGCCGGAGTAAGAGCTGTGTTCGCATTGCCGGCAGTAAGTCAAACCTGTTTCCAGTGCGTGTCGGACTCTGCCAGGGTTGCCCTTTGTCACTGCTTCTGTTCATTAAAATATCTAGGCGCAGTCTGGGGTCGGAGGGTGTCCAGTTTTCTGCTGTTTGAAAATTATGTTGTCCTGATGCACTGGGACGGTTTGCAGCCAACTGAAGCAGCTGCAATAAAAATCCGAGGCCATCATTCTTGACCGGTAAAGAATGGCTTGCCCCCTCCAGGTGGATGTGGAATCTTTGCCCCAAGTGGAGGAGTTCAAGTATCTCAGGGTCTTGATCAGTGCAGCGTCTGCAGTGATACGGTCAATGTATCGGACTGGTGAGGTGAAGAAGCCGAGTCGAAAGGTCTCGATTTACCGCTCAATCCTACCCTCACTTATGGTTATGAGCTTTGGGTACTGACCAAAAGGACAAGACTGAAAATACAGGTGGTTGAAAAGAACTAGTTTGGGGAGCTCAGTCACACGGGAGGAGCTCGGAGTAGAGCGGAGTTCCGGAATATCCTGAATGCCTCCATGAGGTGTTCAGGGGGGAGACCCAGGACACGCTGGAGGGACTTTGTCTCTCAGCTGGCATGGGAATGCCCCCAGAGGAGCTGGAAGAAGTCTTTGGGGTGTGGGACACCTCGAAGCCTCCACAACCCGGCCCTGTATAAGCGGAAGTAGATAGATGATCATCTAATGATTTTTGCATTGTAACTTCAAAGGTTGTTTTTCCATATGCATTCTCTCCCACAGAGATGTAAAGATCAGACTTTAAAGTAGCTCCTGCACAAACTTTACATTCTTGGGTTTCACAGAATTTTGACAGATCATAGCGGGATTTGTTTGTATCCGATTTTAAGCATGATTTGTAGCACCTTCTTGATTTGAAGCTTTTGTGAACAAATATTCTCACTTTTGTTTATTTATGCTGACAGACAATACGCTGAACTTTGTACCAGTTTGTGCTTCATGTTGATAGGTCAACAAATCTGCAGTCTGACAGTTAAACCCCCACCTCGTCAGATTTCAGCCCAAAAGTGTGATTACAGGCTATACAGCCTATTTATTGCACACACAAAAAAATTTGAAAAACATGCACTCTTGTTTTTAAGGGCTTATCTCTCCACAGATCTGACTTGTAACTTTTCTGCTGAAGGGTCAGTGTGATCAGTCTGGAGAATGAAGTAGCGCAGAAAGTCGATGGCCCACTTCATTGCCAGACACTCCTCTACAGCAGAGTAGCGAGTCTCCCGGTCCAACAGCTCACGACTCAGGAACACAACTGGCCTCTCTCAGTCCTTCTGTATTAGGACTGCTCCTAGTCCCACCCCAGAAGCATCTGTTTGGAGGATGAATGGCAGGTCAAAATCAGGGCTTTTGAGGACTGGTCGGGTGCAAATGGCCTCCTTCAAATAATTAAAGGCTCTCAGTCCAGCGAACTTTGTTAGATGCAGAGTTTTTTGTCAGGTCATTCAGAACGGCAGTTCTGTCAGCAAACTGAGGGATGAACTTCCTGTACCACCCCACAAGGCTAATGAACCCCCTAACCTTTTTTGTCGTGGGCACAGGAAAGGAACAAATTGCCTCCATCTTCTGAACTTGTGACTTGATCCTTCCAAATCCAATAGTGTAGCCAAAATACTCAACTTCCCGGTTAGCCACTGAACATTTTTTTGATTTATAGCAAGGATTCTCTGCAGTACCTCTTGGAGTTGGTTGACATGTTCCACCCAAGACTGACTAGAGCACCACGTTATCCAGGTAGGTTGCCGTGAACCGGGCCACATCCCAGAGCACATGGTCCATGAGCCTCTTAAATGTGGCTGGAGCCCCCTGCAGACCAAAGGGCATCACTCTACAGACCAAAGGGCGTTTTGAATCCTGTCAGTTCTCCTGGCTCCGGTGCCAAGGCCAATAGCCCCGAAAAAGGTCCAGTGTCGTGATGTAGGCAGCACTCCCCACACGTTCCAGAAGTTCAATGTGAGGCATCGGATAGTGGTCGAAGTTTGAGCTGGCATTCAAGTATCTGAAATCAATACAAAAACAGAACCATCCTTTTTTGGCACAAGCTCAACAGGGCTACATCATTCACTGTCAGAAATTTCAATAATTCCCAGTTCCAGCATGTTACATTTATTTTTTCAACACTGGCACCAACCCCTCTGGGATCCTGTAGCGCCTCTCTCTTAGGAGCATCCTTTTTAAAGGCGAATCTTATGTTGGACCAGCAACGTAAATCCAGGGGTCTCCTGAAACAAATCTGGGTTAAGCAGAGGTCTCAGCTCATTCTGCTGAGCTAGCGGTTAATGGCAGCAGGCTCTGTGGCAGCAATGGGGAAAAACTTTTCAGCCACCTCCTCATCTTTCACAGCACGCACCAACAACTGCTGAGAAGGTTCCTGGCGGACAGAAAACTCCTTCAGTAGAGTAATGTGAAAGTCAGTCTCAGCCATAAAAAGTTCATAAGTTACATTACTGACTCGTTTAGTTATCTCATATGGTCCATGCCACTTAAGTAATTTGTTTTCACTGGTAGGCAAAAGCACAAGTACCTTTTGACCTGGTTCAAAGATTCGGTCCTTTGCGATCATACCAGGTTTTCTGTGAGGCGTGTGCTGCCTTGAGGTTCTCTTGTGCCTCGAGCCTCTCCCACATCTTGATAATAGTCCACAATGTTGTCTCTTTCGGGCTCTGTTCACTCAATTGTCCAGCAGGTTCAGGGGTCCCCTCACCTTGCGTCCATACAGCAACTCGAAAGGTGAAAAGCGAATGGATGCTTGTGGGACCTCCCGGTAGGCAAAGAGCTGGTAGCCACTGGTCCCAGTCCTTACCTGCAGGAGGAGACAAATTTGCGCAGCATAGTTTAAGTGATGGCTTCCTTCGCCTTTTCATAGTACTTTGTGTGCCTCATGTCCATGGCAACATACGCACTTCGGGCTTTGCCTGTCAGCAGGGGAACCAGGCGATGAGCCCACTCCTGCTCTGGCCATCAACATACATCCTTTCAAACGTAGTCAGGAAGTGTTCCATGTCATCATCAGGGGCGAGAGGCATAAGCTTTGGTTCCCGATATGGTCTGCAGGGGTAATGTGGCACATCATCTTTGTCTTTTGTTGGTGCCTCTAACATGACTTGAACGGGCTGTGAAACCCGCTCTGGATGCGCAGATCGCTCTGGCTGCATCTGTAATAGCTGCTGCTGAAGCTGCTCAACTTGATCCTGCATGGACCTCCAGCGCTGCTCCTGCTGCTCCGCTCCTTTTCAACAATTTTGTCTCTTCTGGTCTGGGAAAATCAATGACTTCATCATCCCAGCCAATTCCTCCATTTTACCTTTTGGCCCACTTGCCTGCACTTCATGGTGATTGGTAGATGCAACTTCTTAAATGTCATCATCATTCCTTCTCCCACCTTGTGTCAACATTTTGCTTCAGTCTCACAAAGGCGAGGACCCACTTCCGACACCAAATGTAACATAGGCTGGCCTTGAGCGGTTGGAGTTAAGTAAGACGACATTGACGAGGTCCACATTTTTTTAAACGTGGAGTCAAATTAAAGTGCAAAGTGCATTGTGCAAAATAATATGGATGCACAGAGCTGTGTCTTCTCCAGCAGCAGAACTAGGACTGATGTTCCAGGCGCCTTTTATCCTGTTCATCCCATTGGGCAACACAACAGACAATTGACAGGGATGTTATAATTATCAATAGCTCATAAAAACTTTCTAAAAACCGCCATAAAAACACAAACCCATACCCACACAAATACACTCAAATATATACATAAAACCTTAAAACCAACACCTAACAATGATAAAAAGCCTTAAACTCCTGTACAAGCCCCATCATGCTCCCCTACACCTCCTCAGCCTTGGTCCAGCCGGGAACCCTTATAATGGAGCTTGTTTCCAGAGGGAACCCTTTGACTCCTGGACAGAACAGAGGAAGTGAGTAAACATTTACCAATTCACCAAAATGCTAAAAACCACATTAACACACAAACACTTAAACATCCTTAAACAAATATTGCACTATATATTGCATATATCCAATTGATCTAATCTAATATGTCTCCCCATTGACCCTTTTCCCTCCAGGACAGACTGCTTCAGATCTAAACCAGATCTAAAAATGGGATAAAAATATCCTATCGATAACATTGTATTTTGCCATGAAATATCTAAAAGGTGAATCCACAAATCTATAATCTGATTTCTGTTAGTGATTAGACACATCAATTTAAAAATCTGCTTTCTAACAATTCACCCTGGAGAGACTCAAACACAGAACCGTTTAGCAAGCTTTATTACATGGGTTATTTGGCGCTCAGACCGCGGCGGAAGAAATTTCGATTATGGGCGCTCCATAATATAATTTTTAATTAGCTGTCTTCCCCCAGGGCCTGGAGACTGGTGGTGGTAGATGTGGGGAAGAGGGTAGAGAGGATGACTAGGATAATCTAGGGGATGCAGAGGAGCAGAAGGGGAGCCAAATTACATGAGTTTAAATGGGGCAAGCTGTGCGCTGATTGGGAGCAGAGGAGGTGCGGAGAGGAGTAACTCTTGTACGTTTATTGAGGCTGGAGAGAAGGTGGCTCTGGTGTAGCAGTGGACGTAGATTGGGTGGAGTTAGGTCTTCCAGGCTGAATTTACGCAGGCTTCATTATTCATTTTAGCTGCCCCACATCTGTATTACATATTTTTGACCAATGAATTTGTGACATCTGGAACCCAGCGAGATGTCACAACATTTTACACTAGACTCACTGAATAAAATGCTTTTTAACAATATTAATTTTAGCTGCCCCCCTTCTGTATTACATACCACTGGCCTATAGAATGCTGTGATTTCATCTGAAACTGAGCAATTGTTCATATGTAATGATGTGAGTGTGTTTAGATAAAATAGTTAATAATGTGAATATTTCTAATTGCTGACAGAGTGTAATTGCATTGTATAATTTACTCCTGTAAATCAGTGACTGCAGATTGAAACTATAGCTATTTGGTGTGGAAAATCTTAGACTTAATGTCTCTGTCCCATCAAACCAAAACAAAACAAATGTTTTGCAGTTTTAACTGCTGCAATTACACACTTAAATGAATTAAGTTAACGTTTTTTTTAATGTTTGTACAAATGAGCTGCTTCTACAACCATAATTTCCTAATAAAGACTATCAAAGGTAAATTTGGAATTTTTACACAAATTTTCACTAAAATCAAATTATGAAGTAAAGTAAGATGTGAAAAATGTGCAATACATTTCTTTATTTTTATTGATGCAAACTACCGAAATGTGTAGTACAAACTGATGTGTTACAAGTCTCAGAATGAGATTGCTATGGCAGGATTTTTTTTGTTTATGTAATTGTTTATTAAAAATGTTTTGCTTTTAAAATACTAAATACTGAATATTCTAAACGAGTACTGACCAAAGACATTTGTCATTGCATTCAATACAGGCCTACATATTATGAGTTCAAATGTTTTAACCCAATTTTCAACAACACCTCACAAAACCGGCCTGGAATAACAGATATAACAGACTATAACACTAATGAGTGCTTTACTAGACATGGACTCGCAATTAGGAACATACCCAACATCTGCATCAGCCTGGAGATGTCGTTCAAAGCACTAAACAGTCTCCAGGTTTTGTCTTAAAAGCTTTCTAAAGCACGTACTGTGTGCCGCCTTTGTGGTGTTCATCTCAGTGTCTGACCTGGCTGGCAGAGTAAACAACTTGAAGCATGGAGTTTGCAAAGTGCAGTGGCAACAACATGGAGCTCAATGCCCAGAAGACAGTGGAGATGCCACTGACAGACACAGATTACAGGGAATTGTCCCTCTGCTGAGAAGGTGATCGGCTGCAGACTTCCGTCTGACCCTTCTCACCCTAGACATGGACTATTTAAGCCACTTCCCTCAGGCAGTAGGCTACAGTCCATCTGGACCAGAACCTCCCCTCTGCTGTTGTTCTCATGAACACTTTATTAATCGTCATTACCACTTAGTAATTTGGAATGTTAGGTTTGCACTATTGTTCAGATCAAACTGTAAAGTTTGTGTATAAAATAATACGTCTATTTTTATTTTGTAAATCCTTTATATGCACAAAAGCATGTTCCTAGTTTGTGAATTTTGCTCACTGACAATAAACCTTTTCTGATTCAGATATATATATTTTAAATCTTTGTCAGTAATACCTCACATATTACTGTTATGTAAAACATTTATTTAGTAAATTACTCATAAAAACATAGTCAGCAGAGTTCAGTCGTTATCTGTATCACTATATGAATACAACAATGTGGATTTTAGAATTTCAACTCTTTTGTAATGTATCTTATACACAGCACAATGTAACTTGGGTCTGGTAGCTGGTTAGGGATTCTTTTTTTTTTCTGGAGCAAATAGAATAGAGTTTAGTTGTCTAAATCACAGGAAATATAATATACCTAATACATGTAATCCATATAGTATGCATTTGCCTTCTTGCACAACACTGTGAAATTTAAGGCTTTTAGAGACCTTGGCATTTAAAATGTAAGACCACGCACACGTGCGCAAACACCCATTTTCACAAATAAATTGTTTAAAAATCATACAATGTGATTTTAACATTCTGTCTCTCACGCTTGATGTGTACCTATGATGAAAATTATAAGCCTCTCTTATCTTTATAAAACTTTAAAATTGAATTGTTAATGTAATTAAATTTTTTAAGGTGTCCAATACTTATTGGCCCCACTGTAGTTATGGCATTTTAGGCTGTCGAGATCAATAAACTAAGCGCCTGTTGCTTCAGCTGCCCCGGTAACATCGCCGCATGTGAGCAGCTTATTCTTTGCAATGGCGACAATATTCAATGGCGACAATAATAGTTATAATTGTATTTGGCTGGCTTTTTTTAGGAAGGTGTGTCCGGATCAATGAATGAATATGCGTATATTCTCTGTAACAGCAGCTTCGCTATCGCAAACAACCCTTCTCCTCCTCCTCTTTCTCCTCCCTCCGCTGAGGCTGGTCAACTTCGGCACGCCGAATAATAATATTCATTAAAGAGGCTAATTCATGCTAATTTTAGCATGAATAATCATTATTTTGATTACGTCATCGCCAGAGCGCAACCGTCAAATTGACGGCTTGGGAGTTCTAGTAGTTCTAAAATCCTGGAAGTCCTAGTGTTAAGAGTACCTCTACTTCTCCTAGTTTTCTGAGTCACCAGAAGAGTCGCGGGGAAAGAGAATCCATGTATCAGCTTTCTCTTCCTGAGCTCCTCACAGATGTGGGGGAACTTTTGCCGTTGTTGGTGAACCTCGTCTGGAACATCTGGAGCAAAGAAGACACGCTTGCCTCTGTACTGGAGGTCTCCTTTAACCCTTGCAGCCTTCAAGATGAGTTCCTTCACACGATCGTTAAGAAACCTCATAATCAGGCCTCATCGTTTATCAGCTGCAGGTCTTGGTTTGCCCAGGCGATGCGCTCTTTCGATTGTGATGGGGGGGACCTCAACTCTTGAGTTAACAAGGAGCTCAGGAATAATCTTCTCCAAGAAACTTTCTGTGTCTTTTCCTTCCTCTCCTTCTGCCATGCTCACAAGCCTCAGGTTAGGATGAGTTTGCGGACGATACCACCCTCATCGGGCTCATCTCGGACGGGGATGAGTCTGTCTACAAGAGGGAGGTGGACCGCCTGGTGTCCTGGTGCAGCGGTAACAATCTGGAGTTCAACGCCCAGTGGAGATGATCGTGGACTTCAGGAAAGCCACAGCCCCCCCTTATCATGACAGACTCCCCCATCACCACCGGTGCCATCACCCAGGACCTCAAGTGGGAGCCCTCCATCAGCTCCCTCATCAAGAAGGCCCAGCAGAGGATGTACTTTCTGCGGCAGCTGAGGAAAGCCAAGCTGCCAGCGCAGATGATGTGGTGCAGTTCTACATGGCCATCATTGAGTCCATCCTCACCTCCTCCATCACTGTGTGGTACGCTGGAGCAACAGCCAGGGACAAACAGAGACTACAGCGCATTGTGCGTTCTGCTGAGAAGGTGATCGGCTGCAGACTTCCATCTCTGCAGGACTTGTACGTCTCTAGGGCTCTGGGACGAGCAGGTCGGATCACAGCTGACCCTTCTCACCCTGGACATGGTCTATTTGAACCACTCCCCTCAGGCAGGAGGCTACGGTCCATCCGGACCAGAACCTCCCGCCACAAGAATAGTTTCTTTCCCTCTGCTGTTGGACTCATGAACACTTCAAAACACCTGTCACTTTAACTGCAGTATTCAACCACTCACTGCACTGTCACTTTCTGCACTACAACTTTAAACATAACTGTAAACTTGTGTACATAGAAATGCCTATTTTTATTTTTATTGTATAGTAATTTTAAATTGTTTCTTAATGCATGCCCTTTTTTGATTGAATATATGTTGTTTTATTATTGCTCAGTGTTCTATGTTGCACCTTAAGGCCGAGACAAGTTCCTATGTTTGTGAATTTTGTTCATTGACAATGGCAATAAACTCTTTCTGATTCTGAGAAGATCTGGACTCCAAATCCAGGTTATTTTTCTCCAACTCTTGCGTCGTCACCCTGTCCCACAGCACCTCCATCTCGGCCCTTACTGTCTGCAGATCGATATTGTCTGTAACACGCTGCTCGACTTCCTCAATGCGTGCTCCGGTCATTCACTCTGCTTTCAGTTTAGCGGTCACTGCCTCAGACACTGCCGAGCTATGGTAGCTAACAACTTGGCTCTCAGAGACTCCATGGCATGCTGCACTTCGGACCTCCTGAGCCACAGCCAATGACTAATTACATTCTCTCCCCCTTCCGATGCAAAGAAGTCACGAGAGTCTCCATCCGGGCCGGCAGGACTCCGCGTCTCTGCGGGGGGAGGAGCGCAGCTCTCAGGATTGTTATCCGTCTTAGCCTCCCTAGCTTTGTTAGCTTTCTTAGGCTGTTTTCTAATGGAGCCGTGGATCATCAGCTTTGTTTGTTTTAGTGCCATGGTGTGCTACCAGACTTGTTTACTCATCTCTCGTCCTTGTTCTTTGAGATTAAGTGGGTCAAACAATGATTATAAAACCCCGTTTTGCAGCAGCGGTGTGAGGTGCGTCAACTCAGTGCGTCACCATGACCGGAAGTCCCCATATAACATTTTCACCTGGCTATTTACAAACCAAAGTTGGAACACACTGGCCCACATTGGGCAAAATACTCACATGTCTCCAGTAATGTCCAGGTCCCTTTCATTGAAATAAAGAAAATAAAAAGGGAGAGAATGTCAGACCAGATCCGGCATTGAATTGGCAAATGCCAACACCTCTTTTGCTGTAGAGCACATGTGTCAAACGCATGGCCCGCGGGCCAGATGTGGCCCGCCAGACGTTTTCATCTGGCCTGCCGAACATTTCTAGTTTATAATTATTCATTTCCAATAGATATATTGCGTTTTTATCGCTAGAACTACAATTCCCACAATCCTTTGCAGCCGCGGCCCTCCCCCATGCTGCTCTGCGCTGCTGTGTGCGAGGGCTGCTGGGCTCTACACACGGGAGGCGACAAACGACAGCGACCAGCGACACTCCTCCAGCAGGTTTAAGATCGAACACACCGGCAGCGATGACCTGTAGCGCCCGCTTCACACGTGGCGCTCTGCTCCAGGGCAGATCATGGGAAACACGAGGAATAAAGAAAAGAGGCGGTTTTGTGGACGTTAGAGCTGTGCTAAAAGCGGCGCTAATGTGAAGCTAACGACAAGAAAAAAAAACTTCTTTGCTGACAACTCTGTGAGGAAAACATCCAAACCAGTGCAAAACCTGGACAGATCATGAGCCACAGGTAAAAACACAGGTCAGAGTGTAATAAAGTCTGAACATGACAGTGAAGCTGCTTTGAGCTCTCATTTGATTCACCACATGAATCATTTGTCACTAAAATAAGCTTAAACTGTAAAAATAGTGAGCTCATATTGAGTTTGTGCAGCAATATTAACATTTCTGTGATACAAACATTTAATATCAGAATCATATCACAAGTCCATGTTCCTGCTGCTGATGCATGAATATGGGCTCAGTCTTTCACCTGCTGTAGATTTGTGCAACAGTGTCCACATAGAACTATTACTAAGCTATATAACATTTGTTATATTTTTTATTGTTTTATTTTTTACATTATGTTCGGCCCGCGACCCAGCCTGAGCGTCGAAAAGCGGCCCCTGGCCCAAAATGAGTTTGACACCCCTGCTGTAGAGAATCTTTTTATTTTTTCATTCACATCCTGCGTTGCAAGATAAAGCAGGGTGTATTTCATGTTCTACGCTCTGTCGAGATTTCACTGGATCAAAAGGTTTGCGTTCCCTTGCTCTGAGTAGTTGTTGAAGATAGACTTGGGGACTTGGGGCCATGACACGCTGTTTATCACTGAAGTTGTGAAACTTCAGTATAATAGGTCTTTGACGCTGGTTCAGAGCCGGTGGGAACAATGTGCACGGTCAATCTTTATTTTCCAAGCTTTTGTTGCAAATTTGAGATTCTATGATACAATCTGCAGATTACATCTGCATTCTCGGTTCTCCAGGTTGTCCAGTTTGTTTGTCAAAACATGCACCAATTCTGCCTCTTTGGTTCATAGAGACGGTGTCCCTCAAGTCAGAGACCTCCTCCTTGGACGCTGTGGCTTTGGTGTCCAGTTTGCCATTTTTGGATTTCAAATCACACATTTCTGCCAGGGCCACGTCTTATCTTTGCATCCACTGTTTTTGTAATCTTGTCAATAATCTCACATAAAACCAACATAATCACCATGTTTATCTCGCGACGGGTCTTCTCTACAGATGACTCTAACCCGGAGCTGGAGCCGGAGCGCCGGGGCCTGTGCCTCAGTGCGCCTATGAGGAGTCAGCTAGCCTAGATGTAGCATGCCAGCCTGGTTTTTAGTGGCGTATTTCTTCTTGTTTTTCTTAGACATGTTCCCTAAGTGTTCCTCAAGTGTCAAGGCTCATTATATGTCTGCTCCCACGAAGAAATATCGTGTCTCCCCATCGAGGCTCACCAATGCTTTACTTCTTGTGTTGGGAATTTTATCCACTCTGGGTATCTCTGGGTGAAGTATGCTCTTGATTGTTGACTTTGACACACATAAGCCTACCTCCTGGAGAGTGTTCTTGATCTGGCCAACTGTTGTCAAATGTTTTTTCTTCACCCAAAAAAATCTTTTGTCATCCACCACAGCTGTTTTCTGTAGTTTTCCGTGTCTTTGTGTTGCTGATCTTACCAGTGCATTCTTTCTTTTAAGAATGTTCCAAACAGTAGATGTTATTGCCCTATCTTTGACGGCTTTGTTTAGATTTTTTCGCCTAATGATGGCTTTCTTTCCTGATAGTGGCAGCTCTTTGGATCTCAGCAACCAATTTCAAATGTAAACAGCACACTTGAAAGGAATTCTAGACCTTTTATCTGCTCCTTGTAAATGGGATTATGAATGAATAACACATAATTACATGGCCATGGAACAGCTGAGCAGCAATTAGTCCCATTACTTTTGGTCCCTTAAAAAGTGGGAGGCACATATACAACCTGTTGTAATTCATACTCCGTTCCCCTCATTTGAATGTAAATACCCTCAAATAAAAGCTAAGTCTAGGGTTTAATTTCTGCAGTTTCATCCATTGTGGTGGTGTACAGAGCCAAAAAAAAAGTATGGTCCTGACTGTATGTGTTGCACTAAAGAATGCAGCACAACAAAGGGAGTAAGATCGTTGCTTATTACTGAATGGTGCCATGTTAGATTTAACTGCAGCCTTTGACACGGTGGATCACCAAATCATCTTGTCTTGACTGCAGCATTGTGTCGGCATACAAGGGTTCCATTACATAAAAAAAATTCTCCTCTGTGTTCTGCAGTATCAGGACAAAAGTGTCTATTCTGTGTCCTGCAGTATCAGGACAAAAGTGTCTCCTCTAGCTCCTGCAGCATCAAGGAATGTCATGCAGATGAATCGTGGAGACACAACAGGAAAACTCTCAACTAAACCTCACTTTTACTAGGCTGTTTTTTTTCTGTTTTGTGTTGAGACAGACATTTTTTCCAAGTAAGTATTCTTTCACATTTGGTGTAAAAGGTTTTAAACATTTAAGAGCCCTCCATCAGCTCCCTCATCAAGAAGGCCCAGCAGAGGATGTACTTTCTGCGGCAGCTGAGGAAAGCCAATCTGCCAGTGCAGATGATGGTGCAGTTCTACACGGCCATCATTGAGTCCATCCTCACCTCCTCCATCACCGTGTGGTACGCTGGAGCCACAGCCAGGGACAAACAGAGACTACAGCGCATTGTGCGTTCTGCTGAGAAGGTGATCGGCTGCAGATTTCCATCTCTGCAGGACCTGTACGTCTCCAGGGCTCTGGGACGAGCAGGTCGGATCACAGCTGACCCTTCTCAACCTGGACATGGTCTACTTGAACCACTCCCGCGCAGGAGGCTACGGTCCATCCGGACCAGAACCTCCCGCCACAAGACTAGTTTCTTTCCCTCTGTCGTTGGACTCATGAACACCTCTCTAAACACCTGCCACTTTAACTGCAACTATTCATCACTCACTGCACTGTCACTTTCTGCAAAAACAACTGTAAATTTAACTGTAATCTTGTGCACATAGTAATGCCTATTTTTTTTTTCATTTTATACTATAGTTATTTGAAATTGTTTCTTAATGCATGCCCTTTTGGATTGAATATATGTTGTTTTTATTATTGATCAGTGTTTTATGTTGCACCTTAATGCCGAGACAAGTTCCTATGTTTGTGAATTTTGTTCATTGACAATGGCAATAAACCCATTCTGATTCTGAAGAGGTACATGGCTCCATGCTAAATCCATGCAGGGTCACCACGATACAGGAAAAACAAGCAGGTAAAATAACACAATCCAACTGTCATTAACTTCTGTTCTTTGAACTGCACAAGCAACACTTCATAGTTGGTCAAACAAAAATGTGATTATGTACAAACTTATCCCATCCCATTACATGCACCATGTAAAACTACTCCAGCGAAGGTAGTTCTGACCAAGCAAACGCAAAGATCTGGAGCTGTGTCCCTGGGAGCTGCGCTATGGAGCCCATTGATCCTGAGGAGAAGCCCAGCGGCATTGAAGGGTGGGTCAAATGCAGAGCAAACATTTCCTTAAGGGGACAATAATGTGTACTTTAACCTTAACTTCACCTTAACCTTTGATTTTTTTTGTGACTGGACATACTTATGGTTCATTCAAATGTGATTACGACGGTACAGACATCTTCATTCAGATTTTTTGTGACTGTACAGACTTGTGGTTCAGAAGTTCCACACATCATCATGGGAAATGTCATGTTTGTGTTACTTTTAAACCAGACTAAGGGAAATGTACGATGCAGCGATGGGGGTATCCACGATAGATGCTTTCATCCCCGTCTCATCATCCTCTCTCGTGTCTCACCTTTTTTGTTTGTTTTAAAACTGTCTAAGAGTGAGATGAATAAGGTTCTTAGAGATTTAAATATATAACTTTTAGCTCTGCTCACTTGCTGTTTGACAATGGGCTACAAAAACTAATCGTAATAAATGACTCATGACTAAGGGACTTGGCTAGGAAGAAGGAAAGGCTCATTATGCTCTTTGCTGCTTCAATACAGGAAGAACAAGAGAGGGACTGTGCCCTGATCCTGGACTGGTCGTCAAAGCCTGAAGTCAGACCAAGTGGAGATGGGGTCAATTAATTTTATTCCAGAATAGAAAAAAATGTGGAAACGGAGTTGTAAATTGTTTAAAGTAGCTCATTACTGACTGCAGACCTCTGGACTGTTGGGATCATGCACTCAATCGATTCTATTGTATTGTGACAACATTTGTGATTAACACATCTATGTCTGAAAATAAAACTGACTGTTCACAGTCTCACAAAAGAGAGTGAAACCGTTGAAAAATTGGTTAAAGGCATTTAGTCATTATGTGAGGTTCCATTCGAGTGAGGGATAAGCGACTCACATTTGAGATAGATAACTTCAGCACCATAAATTAGTTTGTGTACATCAAATCCATGCATACCTCCCCAACGCACAAAGCAGCCAACCAGAAAGCTTGCGGCAGGTACACAGCAAGATGGGGTTCGCCCACAATGGCTCCCTGTGTGGTTTAGGGTGGGGTCATAATATAATTTTTTTACTTGTCCTGACATGTGGTATGTTTGTACCAAGTTTCATTTGTTTATGATGAAAACGGGCCGTCATGGCCGTAATATATTTTTAATTTCGAGGTGGCACGAGCTAGTCATTTTGCTACGTAAACAACATTTTCAATGATCTTGAATTTTGGGACAAAAAATCTCGTTTTTTGTTAACGTTCAGAATCAGAATCAGAATCAGAAAGAGTTTATTGCCATTGTCAATGAACAAAATTCACAAACATAGGAACCTTAAGGTGCAACATAAAACACTGAGCAATAATAAAACAACATATATTCAATCAAAAAAGGGCATGCATTAAGAAAACAATTTAAAATGACTATACAATAAAAATAAAAATAGGCATTTCTATGTACACAAGTTTTACAGTTATGTTTAAAGTTGTAGTGCAGAAAGTGACAGTGCAGTGAGTTGATTGAATACTTGCAGTTAAAGTGACAGGTGTTTTTGAAGTGTTCATGAGTCCAACAGCAGAGGGAAAGAAACTATTCTTGTGGCGGGAGGTTCTGGTCCGGATGGACCGTAGCCTCCTGCCTGAGGGGAGTGGTTCAAATAGACCATGTCCAGGGTGAGAAGGGTCAGCTGTGATCCGACCTGCTTGTCCCAGAGCCCTGGAGACGTACAGGTCCTGCAGAGATGGAAGTCTGCAGCCGATCACCTTCTCAGCAGAACGCACAATGCGCTGTAGTCTTTGTTTGTCCCTGGCTGTTGCTCCAGCGTACCACACGGTGATGGAGGAGGTGAGGATGGACTCAATGATGGCCGTGTAAAACTGCACCATCATCTGCGCTGGCAGCTTGGCTTTCCTCAGCTGCCGCAGAAAGTACATCCTCTGCTGGGCCTTCTTGATGAGGGAGCTGATGGAGGGCTCCCACTTGAGGTCCTGGGTGATGGTGGTGCCCAGGAAGCGGAAGGAGTCCATGGTGGTGATGGGGGAGTCTGTCATGATGAGGGGGGCTGGGGGGCTGTGGCTTTCCTGAAGTCCACGATCATCTCCACTGTCTTCTGGGCGTTGAACTCTAGATTGTTCCTGCTGCACCAGGACACCAGCCGGTCCACCTCCCTCCTGTAGACAGACTCATCCCCGTCCGAGATGAGCCCGATGAGGGTGGTATCGTCCGCAAACTTGATGAGTTTTACGGAGTCGTGGCTGGAGGTGCAGCAGTTGGTGTACAGGGAGAAGAGCAGAGGGAAAGTACACAGCCCTGAGGAGCTCCGGTGCTGATAGTCCGAGTGTCTGAGACATTCTTCCCCAGCCGCACGCACCGCCTCCGATCCGTCAGGAAGTCAGTGATCCACCTGCAGGTGGAGTCAGGCACGTTGAGCTGGGAGAGCTTGTCCTGGAGCAGAGCAGGGAGGATGGTGTTGAAAGCAGAGCTGAAGTCCACAAACGGGATCCTGGCGTAGGTTCCCGGGGATTCCAGATGCTGCAGGATGAAGTGGAGTGCCAGGTTGATTGTGTCGTCTACAGACCTGTTGGCTCTGTAGGCGAACTGCAGGGGGTCCAGCAGGGAGGAGGTGAAGGACTTGAGGTGGGGCAGGACCAGGCGTTCAAATGACTTCATGACTACAGACGTCAGCGCCACAGGCCTGTAGTCATTAAGTCCAGTGATCCGGGGCTTCTTGGGGACAGGGACAAATGATGGCAGACTTGAAGCAGGCGGTATGTGGGACAAAAAAAATAAATAAAACAAATTTAAAGCCGTGCGCTGCGAAAAAAGGCCCTCGCCCAGTTGCAACTGCTGGGTAAGAGCCACCGCGAAGAGCACACCTCTAATCCCCCCGCCTACATCACCCCTCCCTCACAAACATTACTAACTTTATACTACTTCATTCAACATTTTCTCGACCGCACGGTTCGAGATAGAGTTATGTCTCCATTGGCTTTCATGTTCAGTGTGATGTGGAGAATGCCAAATTTCGACTGTTTATGACAAAGTAAAAATTGTCATCCCTTTCAAAATGCTTGTTAACTAAAACCTATGCATGACAATATTTGTCAAGTTGCCACAGTAACATGCTTGCAGATAGAGGTATGCCGTCATTGGCATTTTTGTTCAGAATGGCAAGAAGGATGTCTGTGCTAAATTTAATTTGTCTACGAGCTTGCCACATCCACATTGTATCAAAAATCGAAATAATTACCTCTAATCGCACATGGGTGTTGTTAATCTTGATACATTTTCAAGCCTTTTGACCAAAAATCCAAGGTGGACAAAAGAAAGTGCGAGGTGTAAAATGTTGACAACATTTTCTTCCGCCCACAATGGCCTCTATGGGGATTAGGGTGGGGTCATAATATAATTTTTTTGTTGTCCTGACATGATGTGTGTTTGTAACAAGTTTCATAAGTCTACGATGAAAAAGGCCTGTCATTGTCATAAAGTATTTTGAAATTTGAGATGGTGCTAGCAAAGTGATTTTGCGATGTTAATTTTTGTAGACACAAAAAAAGCGTTTCTATTAACGTTCAGGGGTAAAAATTGGCATGATTTGTCGGAGAAAAAAATAATAATTATAAACGGAAACTTTTTTTTCTACCATTATTTTCCACCTATGAGCGATTCACGTGCGTTGTCACCTTGTGCTCCATCACAAATGAACGCCTTGTAAAAAAAATTCCGCTGTCTATGGCAAATAGATTGTCTTTTAAGAATTTAAAAAAAATCAAATTTGGAGAGGGTGCTAGTGAGCCATTTAATAAGATAGCCACCTAATTTGTATATCATTCGACTTGGAAATCTTCACAAACGCTCTGTTAAAATTTTTTAAAACATGTTTAAGAAAGATTTGAGATTTGAGATTTCAGTAAAATGTTCTTTTTTTTCTTCTTCTTTTAAAAAAAAGAAAATTCACTATGATCACTCTGTCTTGTGGCCAAATTGGAAGTGTTTTCAATGAAAGCTGCAGGAGGAGATGCCAAAAGTACGACAAGGTGCATTTTTGTCAGGGCCGTTTGATTTAATATGGCCGACTTCCTGTATGATTTAGGGCAGGGTCATAATACATTTTTTACATGTCCTCACATGACCTATTTTTTGGCCTGAGCGCAATATATTTACAGCAACTTTTTTTGGTGTCGGGCTCCCCATGTTAATTGATTTTTTTAGGTAGCGCTACTGAGCCGTCTCAGAACGATTTCCGTCAGTCACTTGTCAGAACGATTCTCGTCCTTCGGCTTGAGCCTAATAATGATGGAAACTTTTATTTGGACAATTTTTTCCCCTGTAATGACTCAATCTAGAGTCACGATTGTCTTTTATGAATGGGCGCTAGAGAGCCATTTGATTAGATAACCACTTAATTTGTATTAAAATGTCCTAATATTATTTTTTAAGAGAAATGTATATATTTTTTAAATTTAATTTAAAAGATTAAAATTTATCTTTTGTTTAAAATCCATCATGACCACACCTGAAGTTGTATCAGCTTCAGTTTGATGACATGTCATTACTCATGGGTTTTGTGCCTTGTGGCCAAATTTGATGTGTTTTCGATGATGAGATGCCAAAAGTATGACGAGGTACACTTTTGTCAGCACCGTGTTTGATCCAATATGGCCAACTTCCTGCATTATTTAGGGCGGGGTCATAGTATTTATTTTTACATGTTTACATGAACTATGTTTTTAGAGTGAGCATCATGTTTTCACTGTGATTTTTTTTGGCATAGGGCTCCCATTGGCCCCATGTTAATCAGTTTTTGAGGTGGCGCTACTGAGCTGTCTTTCAATACTTTTACACAGTTTTGACTCAAAATTAGAGCTCACTGAGTACTAATGTTTGATACCACTCACGGACATATTCGTTGTTTACGATTTTTGCAATTTTTCGGTCCCCGGGTACAATTTTAAAAAGTCCCTTGCCGGAACGATTCTCGTCCTTCAGCTTTGGCCTAATTTACAAAGTACTGCATTTACAAAGTACTATTTTGAACACTCAAATACGTTTTACATTGATAATTCATTTACGCCTCACTCGGTGGCGGTAAGCCACTACTGTAGTCACAGCTGCCCTTTGGCTGACTGATGGAAGCTAGGCTGCCAGTCAACCACCAGCCCCCTTCCACCAACACTTACACACCACACCTCGGATTGAAGTGAGCAGTTTGCACTGAAGCCACAGTCACTCCACTGTGGCACCTAGTTTTCTGATTGCCTCCCAACCAAGTACTAACCAGGGCAGACCCTGCTCGGGCAATGACACGTAGGTATGACCATATCACAGAATCCTAGTATCCCTATAGTTTAAATTGTGCTGGAGACAGGTCCAAATTCTATGGTAGCATTTGCTGTTCAACTGTTCATATGTCTGTAATTACTGGGCCTATTCACATGAAACAAAAACTATTGGCAGTTAGCAAAAGTAAACAAAAATGAAATCAAAGTATGTGTTTTACGCAATACCGTTATACCGTTAAACTGCTATACCGTATTAAAAAAAAAATTAATTAGAGAGAAAGACCACCAACCACCTGTTGAGATTATGGCATCATCCAATTCTAGAACATGAACACAGCTCAGTGAGTAGAGGTAAAGACATTTATATGTGTGTCAACTCTCAACATTATAGAAACTACATTTTTTCTCTTGGAGAGAAAAAAAACATTTGTTCAACCGGGGCTGTAATTGAACCAACCCACACAACAAGTATGATTTCATTTTCAACCACACAAATGGGATTATTTGGGTGGGACATAATACTGTTAGAGGAGTGGCTGTAAAAAATGAGTGCGGAGGACGCATTACATTAGAGTCACACATAATGTAATGTTTCAGGTGGGGTGTTGCATTGTCTGCATAGATCCTGCTTTTATAATCATTACTGAATGTGCATTTGTGGTGTTATGTTATTTTATCAGACAGTAAAATAACATAATTGCTAACAACTGCTGACGCCCGGGCAGAAAAAGTACAGTCAGTAAGCACAGCGCAGAACATACATCAAGCGATCTCCTATACTGAGATTTTCTTATATTAGGTGAAGATCCTTTGGGCTGTCTTATCCAACAGACTTACCTGGGCTGAAGCCCAAGGGCCTAAGAGAGAGAGGGCCTATTGTTGAGCAGCTGATTACACCCATGGATCTATTAAATTATCTGGATAGGATATTGTTAGGTTAAACCTGTTGTGAGCCAGCTCCAGTAGCCAGTCCATTGGAACTGTAAAAAATCCTTGTCAGCCCCGAAAGCATTTTTCCCTTAGAGCGCAATGTAAAAACAAACTGCTCGTCAGTTCGGCTAATAATAACACCTACAGCTTTCGCAAAGGTTGGAATTTGTGGCGATGTCTGCCTATTTTCAGGTCATGAACTTTATTCCAGTTAAAAAATCCTTCAGTTTTCTTATAAACAGCTTTGAAATCTTTAACTTTGGCTTACTCTGCTTCACGCTACTCCATTCTAGCAGCTCTTCCACTGAATGGTCAGAGTGGTCACACGGTATGCTATCTGCGTCACTTGACCCTACTTCCGGGACGCACAGCGGATGTGGCTAGCTACTAAAGGCTAAACTGGCAACATGCCCCCATTGTCTTCAATGGACCACCATCTTGTTCTCTGGGGGCTTGAATACACTGTGAGAGTCTCTCTCCTCTCTCTCTTTCACCACTAAATGCAGCGACAGCATGGATAGGGTATTGCTATCTTAAACCTGTTGTGAGTTGCACTCGTGACCAGTCCATTGGAACGGCAGTGAAAAAATCCTCCATAGTCCAGAAAGCATTTTTACCATGTAAAAACAAACTGCTCATGTTCGGCTGACAGGCCACCTACAGCTTTCACATTTTCACAATTTTCTAGCAATTTTTGCCTATTTTCAGGTTGTGAACTTTTTCGCTGTTGACAATCGTTCAGTTTTCTTTAAACCTGCTTTTTAATCTTTAGTTTTGGCTCGCTCTACTCTACTACTATTTATTCATTTGTTTATTTGACAGGGAGAGTGCAATTAAACATTGCCTCAACACGTAATCGATGTCATGTACATAAGGCTCCTAGCCACAGGCTAATTTGCAGCCTCTGTCTCTGGTTAGGCTTTTAAAGGAGGTTAGTACAAAAAAGTACTCCGAAGTAAGTACAAAAAACACAAATAAGTATAAAAAATACAGATAAGTGACTTCCGGTTATGGACTTCCGGAAGTCACTTATGATTGTAAAACCACGTTTTGCAGCAGCGGTGTAAAACGTGGTTTTAAAATCATCGTTTGACCCACCTAATCCCAAGGAACAAGGACGAGAGATGAGTAAACAAGGAAGATCGGTAGCGGTAGAACCAAAACAGATAAAGCTGATGGCTCACGGCTCTGTTGGAAAACAGCCCGCATCACAAGCTAACGAGGCTAGCGAGGCTAACAAAGCTAGCACCATTAACAAACGCTGCTGGCCCAGATGGAGACTCATGCAATTTCTTTGCGTTTTTCTTTTGCACGTAATTGGGGGGGGCCTTCATTAGGATTGGACTTCCCTCCCTTTTGGCATCTTTTTTGATTGGGTTTTGGGTTCGATGCCCGTTTGTAGCATGAACTCTTTTGTTTTCTTTTTCACCTTTTCATTTTGTGTTCCAATGGTTCTTGTGTGTGTTTGTTGTTTTCGACCAGAGAGATAAAAAATATTCCAAAGTAGTCAAGGGTGAGATCAATACAAACGACCCAATGGCATTGGAAGTTTTACAAGTAGCATCTTTCATTGTGAACGGTAAACTCAGCCCAATTAAACCAACAAAAATGTTGACAAAAATTAAAAGAAAGAATAAACATTATATTTTTACAAGAGTAAATGACACTGAACATCAAAAACGAACGAAATCCTATTATTCATCATACAGAGGCAAACATGGAAGGGGAGTTGTAGAAAAAGTTATAAAAAAAATAAATACAAAAAAAGTCAGTTATAGACAATAAGGACGATTGTCGATTGACGATTAAGGTACTCAGGAAATAGTTTGCCAAGTCAGTGAAAAATAGTCCCATACCATTTGGTTTCAATGGGCCATTATCAGGGGTCCCACCCTGTGAACAAGGCTTTCACAGAGTAGGCTATAAACCTGAGTTCTCAGACTTGTTTCACAGATTGAGAATAACTCTTGGATGAGAGTCGAAACGTTTTATTTTTCTAAAACAGAGTCCAGATGACTACAACTGAATCTTTTTCTACAATGGAACACTCCTGGACAAATGAGGGATTACACCAACATAGAAGGGGAGTTGCAATATTGATCTCAAACCAAATAGTTTTTGAACAGAGTTTTGAATGTAAGGGTAAAGAAGGCATATGTACTGGTTAAAGGGAATATTAATGGAATTTTTTTCACTCTTCTAAATGTGTATGCTCCTCCAGGGAGTGATATCACTTTCTATGCCGATGTCATGGACCTGATTGTGAACCACTCTGAGGGAACCCTAATTTGTGGCGGCGATTTGAATCTTCGCATTTAGTCTACATTAGACGTGTCAAACTCAAGAGGCACTGGAGGAACAATTTACAAGAAGTTTTGTCTATTATTGAAGACTATAGGATTGATTGAGATATGGAGGGAACTTAACCCCAGGGCATGGCAGAATACCCATTTTTCGAATCCACATATACTCTATTCCAGAATAGACTACTTTTTTATTCCCAATAAAGACAGATCTAAAATCACTGAAGTAAGTAAAGGCACGATAGACCTTTCTGTGGAATTGGAGAAAAGATGAAAAAATATACTTTGGAGGTTCAATGTCAGCCTGCTTAATGACCCTTTGTTTAAGGAAAAAATGTCCAACAACATTAAGACTCGATGATAAAATGATACTGGGGAAATTTCTCCGCCCATCCTTTGGGATAATTCGAAAGCAGCCATGAAAGGACAAATGATAGCCATAGCCTCCAAAAAAAAAAAGAAGAAGAAAAATGGAGAAAAAGATTAAAATTAAAAACCATGCCAAAAAGGGGTGAACTAAAATGCTACAAGAAATTAAAAAGCTAAGAGGTGAAATTAATGATCTGACTTCACAGGAACAATTCTCTTTACCAAACATATTATGAGAGTGGATCAAAATTTTCTAAATTACTATCTTGGAAACTTAAAAAACAACAAGCTGAAAGAACATTTTTTTTAAATATGGGACAGGCAAAGTGATGTAATCTTAAATAAACAATCAGCATTGAATTGGAAAGAGGCCATCATATCCTTAATACTTAAAGAGGGGAAGGACTAACTGGAATGTGCCTCATACAGACCTATTTCTATTCTGAATGTGGACTATCGTATATACACCTCAATTATGTCCAAAAGAATGGAACAAATACTCCAAATCTTAATCCACAATGATCAGACAGGATTTATTACATAACAACAAAAACAAGACAACATAAGACGATCTCTCGAAGGGTGGTGAGGGGTAGCCCCTCGAGGCAACTACTGTTGTGATTTTGGGCGTTACAAAAATAAATTGAATTGAATTGAATTGAATTGAGGCAGGGCTGCGCCTGGTCCCTCCTCTTGTATGCTTTGTATTTGGAAGCACTGCCCCAATTTATTAGACAATCAAAAACAATTCACTGTGTTACAATTGATGGGACGGAACAGAAAATTAAAATTGCTTGCTATGCAGATGATGTTCTATTGTATTTGGCCAAACCAGAAATTTCCATAACCAATGTAATGCATTTCTTTCAAGAAGTTGGTCCAATGTCTGGATGCAAATTAAATGTACAAAAGACAGAAATTCTGTCTTACTGGCAACCCCCTCTGACCGTTCAAAAGACTTATCCATTTAAATGGCAAACGGAATCTCTTTGATACTTTAGCTGTGGTACTCCATAGAGATCTAACAACAATTATGGCGAAAAATTATATCCTCTATTTACAAAAAAGATCTTGAAAAATTGAACTGGGAACTGTAGGTTTCAATTTCTGTTTCTAACTGGCCTGACCATAAGCGATTTCAAAGAGGAACGTTTTAAGCCTGGTCTTAAATGAAGAGACTGTGTCGGCCTCTTTAACATGGACAGGAAGCTGATTCAACAACACAGGCGCTTGGTAGCTAAACGCTCTACCTCCTACTGTGCTTTTAGAGACCACCAGAAGTCCACCATTTTGAGAGTGAAGTGCTCTATTTGGATGATAAGGTACTATTGCATCTTTGAGGTAGGATGGGGCCTACCTCAAGGCCCCATCCTACCTCAAACGCCGGTGCTTGAAGAGACTCAAGCACCGGCGTAATGTGCTCTCTTCTTTTAGTTCCTGTTAGTAATCTTGCTGCTGCATTTTGAACCAGTTGAAAGCTTTTGATGGAGCTTTTAGGACACGTTGCGAGCAGGGAGTTACAGTAGTCTAATCTAGATGTTACAAACGCATGGACACGTTTTTCTGCATCGCTTTTAGGCAAGATTTTGGTTTGATTTCTGATTTTGGCTATATCACGCAGAAGGAAATAGGCTGTTTTACAGGCTTGATTTATGTGTGCTTTGAATGAGAGCTCTTGGTCAACTAAGACTCCAAGGTTTCTTACAGTGGAGCTGGAGGCTACACTGACGTTGTCCAGTGTGACTATCTGCTCAGATAAAGCATCACGTAGATGTTTAGGACCTAGTACAATTACCTCGGTATTTTCAGGGGTAAGAAGCAGATAATTAAGTGTCATCCAAGTTTTTATATCCTTCACACAAGTACGAAGTCTTTAGGTTTCATTGATAAATACAGCTGTGTGTCATCTGCATAGCAGTGGAAGTTAATGCTATGCTTTCTGATAATGTTACCTAATGGCAGCATATAAAGAGTAAACAGAATTGGACCGAATACTGAACCCTGTGGCACACTGTAGGTTACTTTAGAACAGGGTGAGGAGCTCTGGTTTACATTAACAAACTGGTACCTATCCGATAGGTAGGATTTAAACCAGCTAAGGGCGTGGCCTCTGACACCTACCACACATTCTAACCTCTGCAGTAGAATGTTGTGGTCGATGGTGTCGAACGCTGCTCTGAGGTCCAATAGAACCAGGATTGAGACGAGTCCATCGTCAGCAGGTAAAAACAAATCATTTGTGACTTTAACTAGTGCAGTTTCAGTGCTGTGGTGGGCTCTGAACCCTGACTGGAAAACTTAAATAAGTTATTGTCCTGTAGATGGCGACAAAGCTGTTTAACTACAACTCTTTCAGGGATTTTAGAGACAAAGAGGGATTTGAAATAGGTCTGTTGTTTTCAGGCGCCATATGTTGGAGTTCATCCCGGTGAACGAGAGGGTGGCTTCCCTACGCCTTCGGGTTGGGGACAGGTCTCTCACTGTTGTGTCGGCCTACGGGCCAATCAACAGTGCAGAGTCCCTGGCCTTCTTGGAGTCCCTGGGTGGGGTACTAGACAGTGCACCGACTCCGTTGTTCTACTGGTGGACTTCAACGCCCACGTGGGCAACGACAGTGACACCTGGAGAGGGGTGATAGGGAAGAACGGCCTTCCCGATCTGAACCCGAGTGGTGTTCAGTTATTGGACTTCTGTGCTAGTCATGGATTGTCCATAACGAACACCATGTTCAAGCACTAGGGTGATCATCAGTGCACGTGGCACCAGGACACCCTAGGCCGTAGATCAAAGATCGACTTTGTTGACGTGTCATCTGACCTCCAGCCGCGTGTCTTGAACATTTGGGTAAAGAGAGGGGCGGAGCTGTCAACCGATCACCACCTGGTGGTGAGTTGGATCTGCGGGCGGCGGAGGAAGCCGGACAGACTTTGCAGGCGCATTGTAATGGTCTGTTGGGAACGTCTTGCGGAGCCCTCTGTCAGCAGGGTCTTCAATTCACACCTTCGGGAGAGCTTCTCCCAGATCCTGGGGGATGCTGGCGACATGGATTCTGAGTGGACCATGTTCTCAACCTCCATTGTCAATGTGGTCACAAGCTCTCAGATGACTGTCGTGAGGGCAACCTTGAAGCAAGGGATGCCGTCAGGCAGAAGAAGGAGGCCTATCAGGCCTCTGGCTTGTGGGACTCCTGAGGCCGTTGACAGGTATGGGCGCGCCATGCCGCTTGTGCTGTCGCAGAGGCAAAAACCCGGGGCTGGGAGGAGTTCGGGGAGTCCATGGAGGAGGACTATTGGTCGGCCCTAAAGAAATTCTGGCAAACCGTCCGGCGCCTCAGGAGGGGGAAGCAGTGCTTCACCAACACCGTTTATGGTGAGGGAGTGGATAAGATACGCTATGAGTACCGAAAGTCCCTGGATGTTGTAGGACTGTCTTGGTTGATAGTCCTACAACAAGGTCTATTCCATGGTACTGGAGAGGAGAATTCGACCGATAGTCAAACCTCGGATTCAGGAGGAGCAGAGTGGTTGTCGTCCTGGTCGTGGAACACTGGACACACTATACTCTCCATCGGGTGCTCGAGGGTTCATGGGAGTTTGCCCAACTAATCCACATGTGCTTTGTGGATCTGGAGAAGGCTTTCTACTGTGTCCCTCGGGGTGTCCTTTGGGGGATGTTCCGAGAGCATGGAGTCCGGGGCCCTTTGTTCAGGGCTGTCCGGTCTCTGAATGACCGGAGCGGGAGCTGTGTTCGAATTGCCGGCAGTAAGTCAGACCTGTTCCCAGTGCGTGTTGGACTCCGCCAGGGCGTTGAAACTGGGATGGGCCTATTGTTCTACCTATTGTTAAATAGGCACTCAAGGTGAGGCAGGGAACAATAGAACAATAGGCCCATCCCAGTTTCAATGGGCCATTAGCAGGAGGTCCCGCCCTGTGGGCAGGGCTCTCACAGAGTAGGATATAAACAAGAGTTCTCAGACTTGTTTTCTCTGATTGAGAATGACTCTTGGATGAGAGTTGAAACGTTTTGTTTTTTCTAAAACAGAGTCCAGATGACTACAACTGAATCTTTTTCTACAATGGAACACTCCTGGACGAATGAGGGATTACACCGACATTATCAGAAAGCATAGCATTAACTTCCACTGCTATGCAGATGACACACAGCTGTGTTTATCAATGAACCTGATCAGACCGATCAAGCAGACAGACTTGGTGCTTGTGTGAAGGATATAAACCTGGATGACACTTAATTATCTGCTTCTTAACCCTGAAAAAACTGAGGTCGTCGTACTAGGCCCTAATCATCTACAAGACGCTTTATCTGAGCAGATAGTCACACTGGACAACGTCAGTGTAGCCTCTAGCTCCACTGTAAGAAACCTTGGAGTCTTATTTGACCAAGAGCTCTCATTCAAAGCACACATAAATCAAGCCTGTAAAACAGCCTATTTCCATCTGCGTAATATAGCCAAAATCAGAAAAATCTTGCCTAAAAGCGATGCTGAAAAACTTGTCCATGCGTTTGTAACATCTAGATTAGACTACTGTAACTCCCTGCTTGCCATGAACAACCTGGGCCCATCCTACTGCCCATCCTACCTCAAAGAGGCTATAGTACGTTATCATCCAAACAGAGCACTTCGCTCTCCAAATGCTGGACGTCTGGTGGTCCCAAGAGTCTCTAAAAGGAGGAGCACAGTAGGAGGTAGAGCGTTTAGCTACCAAGCTCCTGTGTTGTGGAATCAGCTTCCTGTCCATGTTAAAGAGGCCGACACAGTCTCTTCATTTGAGACCAGGCTTAAAGCGTTCCTCTTTGAAATGGCTTATGGTCAGGCCAGTTAGGAACAGAAATAAAAACTTATAGTTTCCAGCTATGCTGCCCTAGGAGCAACTATACTGGGGAAGTATGGCAGCTTGAGCACTATCCTCTGTTTCCTACTACTTTTCTATCAACAATATTTAATATTTAATTTCACTGGCAATTTGTTCATCGCTTTTTCCTTCTTTTTCTCCCACTTCCCCGACGGGAGTGGAGGCAGGCACATCGAGGACCTGTGGATCCAGATGCTCCTCATCTGCCTGGAGAAACGGTCTGCCTGGAGAAACGGTCTCTACTCCATATGAACGGTTCTTCATCGACCTCGAAGAATTGGTTCTCCTCCTGAGTGGGTCTTGCTCCACCGTGTATCTGCAAATTGAGGCGCGTCCGCCTGTCCGTCCGAGGGAGTGGGATCTCTCCTTCACTGTGGAACTCCTACAGGTTTCTACTTTTTCCCAAAGAGGTTTGGTAGCTCCTGTCAGCGTGAGTAGTTATTTTGGCTGCTGTGTGTTTAAGCAGGACCGCTGGAGCTGGGGGAATGGTTTTGTCCTTCACAAAGCAATTTAATGACATGAGCCAAAGGAAAGTGGACTTGTTATCACGTCGTGCACCTGTATGATTTGACTATGTCTTGCAGTTCAGTTCTCTGTAATTGATACATAAGCACAGTGTCAAGTCTTTTTTTCAGGAGACGAGTAAAAGGAATGTTACCAGGAAGTAGACTTTCCCACCCATCCCTGGGCTATCAAGTACTGTAAGTAGTCCTTCGTCTCCCTGTACAGTGGCTTTGGTACAGAGAGTTGTGTTTTAGAAACTGGTTCTGTGTTCTTTAACATAATATCCATCTGCAGGTTTGTCACAGACCCTATGTCATCATCTGTTTTTGAAAATGATGTAGACTCTTCTCTTAAGATTTGCTGAAAAGTTTTTCTTTTACCTTCATGTAGATGAGACAGGTCAGCAGTAGGGTCCCATAGCTCACTGGTCTGGGGGCATCCTGTGTCGTACTGGACATGGATCTCATTGTTGACAGCAGATGGAAGGTCTTTCTTGAAGATGTTGGCTGGATAAACATACCTCACTGACTGCACAGTACCAATAGTGGTTCTGCCTGATAGAGTAATGTCATGGTTGGTTGGGTTCAGTACACAGAAATATCTTAGGAATGGACCCTGCTTTTACTGAAACTAAAGTGTCACAAAACTCTAGTCCATCGGGCCATTGTGGATATTCTTTTTTTGTATTTCTTTTTTTTTTTAACGGTTATTGTTAGTTTGTTTTCTTCAAAATTTAAACCCAAAGAACACGAAACCAAGATCAGAACAAAGAGAGCAAGTAAACAAAATCAATACATCCACTAATAAATTACAGCACAACAAATGAGTCCCATCTAGTCCAGAGTCTTTCAAAAAAGTAATTTGTTTTGAGTCATCCATATTTTTCTTTGTAATACCCTACCTGCCAAGTATGGGTATTTATTTATTGTATCAATGGCAGGGGTTTTAAGGCCCAAATACATATTTCTGAAATCAAATGGGATGGTGGTTTCAAAGACAGTCTGTAGCGCTTTATTAATCTCAGTCCAATATTTTTGAGTAACAGCACAGTCCCAAAAAAGATGTAATAGTTTGCCTACTGGCAACCACATTTTCTCCTGCAGTCAGAATTTCCTTATGAATAGTGAGCAGTTTGACATGGTCTTATGAAATTTATTTTTATTTTATTCCCTCCAAACATGTGATTTTGTGGTCCTCCATGGAGTTACACTCTCCCACTATTCGTCAGTCAAAACACAGTTACCTTCTCGTTCCCATTTCATTCATTCATTTTCTACCGCTTGTTGTTGTCAGAGGGTTATATTGGCCATTGCTTTAATTTTTGGACATAATAACTCCTTGTTTGTAAATGCCTATAAAAGTCCTGTTTCTACAAAGTAAGGGATTATTTCAACATATCAAAGTTTTTCAAGTGATTATTTTTTTCAATCTGGGAAAAAAATGCTCTTATTCCTTTTGTTTTCCATACCTTAAACCTCAGGTTTTTGGTGTGAAAGTTTGGTCATGAGCCAACAACCTTAACATTTTAACATCTTTGTTTAGTTTGTTGTTTTGAGTAGTTCCCTCAAACCATAATCTCAGATTTTACCCAGGGATTCTTGACTTCCTCACATTGCATTCAATATTTTTCCATTGTGCTTCATATTCTGGGTCGCACCAGTACAGCAACGCTCTGATTTGATCTGAAATAAACATGTTTTTTGTCATTTTCTTGTGATAGCTGTAAGATTTTTTTTAATCGTTTTTATTCCACTCATTGAATAGCATGTTGGGGAGAAAATGCTTTTTGAATGTCAACATTTCAAATCTGCCTTTCTGATCTTAAGGTTACTCATTCTGTTTGAAAAAGGCAGTGACAATCATAATCCCTGTCTTGAAGGCTGTCTACATGGAGCTACTGTTTTTTTCTGCAGTCATCGCCGAGGACAGCTGTGTTGTTGTTGCTCCTCGTCATAATAAATGGATGAGATGTGTAAACAGGATGCTGAGTTTGGGGCCCCTGCTCTGTGAGGACTTGCAGCTTCCGGCTTGTCGTGCAGCCCCAGCACGGCCATGTTTGTCTCTGTTTGTCTACCTCCTCCATCAATGATTAATCTTCTCTTCAGGCTCTTCTGCTCTCTGCTCACAACCAGGCCCTGCATGTGCTGACAGCGCCACTCGCAGACTGAGACTGGGACTGAGACTGTCTCACCCCAGCTACACCACTGCAGCAGAACCAGCCGCCTCCTTTGCCTATCCAAATCCTCCACCAAAGTGTATACAGCCAATGAACAATTCATCAACCCTCACCCATCTGCGTTAGTGACGACCATGTTAAAATGTCAAAGAGAGTTGTGTTTAGTATCAATCATGAATGTTTGAATGACCCTGAATATTCCATTTTAAAAAATCAACATTCTCCTGGGATGATAATCTGTTGGTAATCCAGTAGTAGTGCTCCTCTGTGTTTTATTTGTTTAAATATATATTGTGAATTTGAACACCCTGCAATTTAGCAAGTTCTCCCACTTAAAAATGATGGAGCGGTCTGAAACTTTCATTGTAGGTGCAATTCCACTGTGAGACAAAATCCGGAAATCACATTGTATCGTTTTGAAATCATTTATTTGTATGTTACTGCTGCAAATAAGTATTTGAACACCTGAATTCTGTCTCTCTGAGACCTGTCTGCATTTAAAAAGTCCATCTCTGCACCTAGTAGTACCTGTTTGAGCTCGATAGCTGACACCTGTCCACATCCCAAATCAGTCAGACTCCAACTACAACCATGGCAAGACCAAAGAACTGTCAAAAGACACCTCAAAATTGAAGACCCCCACAAGGCTGGAAAAGCCTAAGGGGAAAGCAGCTTGGTGAAAAAATATCAACTGTTGGAAGCAATTTTTAGAAAATGGAAGAGGTTAAAGATCCCTCGGGCTGGGGCTCCATGCAAGCTCTCAGGTGAGAAAATCTTTGGAGGGAGCAGAAACTCAGTGTTGCTCAGCGACAGCCCCGAAACCAGCGTGGAGGAAAATCCCTGCTGCAAACCTGGTCAAGAACTACAGGAAAAATTTGACCTCTGTAATTGTAAACAAAGTCGTCTGTACATAATATTAAGACTGTTTTCAAGTGTTAAAATACTTATTTTCAGCAATAACATACAAAGAAATTATTTTCAGATTTTCAGATTTTTTGTGTGTGGAAATGCACCTACAATGATAGACATACATGCATACATACATTGATAAATTAAAATTTTAAACTATAACCAAACACAAAACAAAGAACACGACCAGACAGCAAGAGCAAAAAATTATAATAATAATCATAATAATAAAGGATAATAACATTAACATAAACGGCACAGTATGACAAAACATAAATAAAATTACAAAACAACTTGTCCTACATACAAGTCCAATTTAGTCCAAAGTCTATCAAAGTCCATTTTTAAATTAATTTCAATTCAATTCAATTTATTTTTGAAAAGATCACAACAGCGGTTGCCTTGAGGGAACAGTGAAAAACAGAATAAACAGTGTTCATAGGACTTGGTAATGTCACAGCATCCGGTGCCCTTAGACAGATGTCCCATTCTCCCCTGTCCTTAGACCCTCCTTCTCGGCCAGGAAAAACTACCGAACCTCTTTGGGAAAAAGTAGAAACCTGTGGGAGTTCCACAGTGAAAGAGAGATCCGACTCCCTCGAACAGATAGGCGGACGCACTTCAATTTGCAGATAGACGTGGAGCTGGACCCACTCAGGAGGAAAACCAATTCTTCGAGGCTGATGAAGAACCATTCATATGGAGTAGAGACCGTTTCTCCAGGTAGACCATTTCGCCAGGCAGTTGAGGAGCACCTGGATCCAGGTCATCGATGTGCCTGCTCCACTCCAGTCGAGGAAGTGGGAGAAAAAAAGGGAAAAGCGAAGTGAAATTAAATATTGAATATTGTTTGATAGAAAAGTGGAAGCAGAGGATAGTGCTCAAGCTAACATACTTCCCTCAGCATAGTTACTCCTAGGGCAGTGTAGCTGGGAACCGTAGGTTTTGATTTCTGTTCCTAACTGGGCTGACCATAAGCGATTTCAAAGAGGAACGTTTTAAGCCTGGTCTTAAATGAAGAGACTGTGTCAGCCTCTTTAGCATTGACAGGAAGCTAATTTCATAACACAGGAGCTTGGTAGCTAAACGCTCTACCTCCTACTGTGCTTTTAGAGACTCTTGGGACCACCAGAAGTCCAGCATTTTGAAGTGCTCTGTTTGGATGATAACGTACTATAGCATCTTTGAGGTAGGATGGGCAGGTAGGATGGGCCCAAGTTGTTCATGGCTTTGCAAGTCAGGAGGAGGATTTTGAATTCCACTCAAAACTCAACGGGGAGCCAGTGAAGAGACTCGAGCACCGGCGTAATGTGCTCTCTTCTTTTAGTTCCTGTTAGTAATCTTGCTGCAGCATTTTGAACCAGTTGAATTTTTTTGATAGAGCTTTTAGGCCACACTGCAAGCAGGGATTTACAGTAGTCCAATCTAGATGTTACAAACGCATGGACAAGTTTTTCAGCATCGCTTTTAGGCAAGATTTTTCTGATTTTGGCTATATTACGCGGATGGAAATAGGCTGTTTTACAGGCTTGATTTATGTGTGCTTTGAATGAGAGCTCTTGGTCAAATAAGAACTCCAAGGTTTCTTACAGTGGATCTAGAGGCTACACTGATGTTGTCCAGTGTGACTATCTGCTCAGATGCTTTATCTCGTGGATGTTTAGGGCCTAGTACAATGACATAGGTTTTTTCAGGGTTAAGAATTGGATAATTGTGTAATCCAGGTTTTTATATCTTTCACACAAGCACTAAGTCTGTCTGCTTGATCGGTCTGATCGGGTTTCATTGATAAATACAGTTGTGTGTCATCTGCATAGCAGTGGAAGTTAATGCCATGCTTTCTGATAATGTTACCTAACGGCAGCATATGAAGAGTAAACAGAATTGGACCGAGAACTGAACCCTGTGGCACACCGTAGGTTACTTTAGAACAGGGTGAGGAGATCTGATTTACATTAACAAACTGGTGCCTATCTGATAGGTAGGATTTAATCCATCTGAGGGCGGGGCCTCTGACACCTACATGACATTCTAACCTCTGCAGTAGAATGTTGTGGTCGATGGTGTCGAACGCTGCACTGAGATCCAATAGTACCAGGATTGAGACCAGTCCATCGTCAGAGGCTAGTAACAAATAATTTGTGACCTTAACTAGTGAAGTTTCAGTGCTGTGGTGGGCTCTGAACCCTGAGTGGAAAACTTCATGTAAGTTATTGTCCTGTAGATGGCGACAAAGCTGTTTAACTACAACTCTAGAGACAAAGGGTAGATTTGAAATAGGTCTGTAGTGTACCAACAGGTCAGGATCAATAACTGCATGATTGAAGGACAATGGGAAATAACCACTTTCTCATGAAGTATTTATTATATTAAGAATAGAATCTATAATTAGGGGGAGAATGTCTTTGAGGAGTCTGCTTGGAATCGGGTCTAGAATACAAGTTGACGTTTTAGAGGACATAATGGCTAAAGTTATGTTCTGCGTGGCCAACAGCAAAGAACCTTTCTAGTGTTACTGATGGATTTATATGGGACACTAGTTTTACAGCTTGGGCTTGTTCAGGGCTAATAGTGGGAGTAATTTCACCTAATTTATCTCTGATTGTTTTTATTTTATTGTTAAAAAATAGAAGAAAATCATCAGAGCTGAGAGTGGCTGGGCTGAGTTTTTTAGCCTGGCTACAGTGCTGAAAAGAAATCTAGTGTTATTTTCGTTGACTGGTTTGGGCCTTACTTATAGGACAGTAGATAGATTTACCATGCTTTTAGGGATTCCTCCGGGTGGGAGCGACGAAATGTTCTTTCTAATTTTCTAAGTCTTTGCTTATGTGAACGCAGTCCTTCATTTTACCACGGGGAGGCACGTTTTGGCTTAATGACCTACTGCGTTAGCAGAGCTGCAATATCAAGAGCAGATTTCAGAGAATTCAGAGAAGACAAATTTATCACTTACACTGGGACTAAAACTGTTTCTCAGCAGGATCACATGACATGTCGCTGAATATTGGCTCTATTATTTCTTTGAACTTTGAGATAGATTTTTCCGATATTGTCCTTTTCATTATGACTTTATTCTGTGGGGCTGGATAATCTTTAAGAACAAACTGAAAGGTAATTAGGAAATGATCTGACAGTATAGGGTTTTGAGGGAAGACAATGAGGTCACTAATCTCTATTCCATATGTTAGAACCAAATTTAGAGTGTGCTCGTGACTGAGTCGGTTTATTTACATTTGAGCAAAACCAATGCTATCTAACAGGGTGTTGAAAGAATTACTGTGAGAGATATGGTTCACATTCACGGATATTGAAATCTCCAGCTATCACTACTTTATCCCAGTCTAACACTAAGTTTGATATAAAGTCTGAGAACTCTGTTCAAAACTCTGAATAGGGACCAGGAGGTCGGTAGAGAACCACGAACAAGACTCCTTTGGTTTCTCCAATTTGGAGCCTCGTTCCCTCCGAACTGTCACAAATTGGTCACTATTTTGTTCCTGGTCTAGTCCCGGCTGCAAGGGAGGCACTGAGGCTCTTAACCTTGCTAGCCCTGCTAATGCTAACTCTGTGTCCTGAAGCACGGTCTGGTAAACCTGATGCTACAACCTGGCTATAGCTAGACTTAAGCTCCTCCAAACAGAGGATCCGTGCTTCCAACTCCGTAACCCTGGCCTCCAAAGCTACCACTACACTGCACTTTGCGTACCTGTCGTCAGAGAAGAAGCCAGGGTTCTGACTCGACATATGACAACTTGAGCAGGTAAAAGTGGAGAAAGTTTCAGCCATGACGCAAGGCTAGCTCGGGCTGAGGCTAGGGTTTTTAATCCACAAAATACTGAACAAAAGTGAGCTGTACAAGGCTCCGGGTTGTTAAAGGAGAAATCAAACTTTCACTGCGGTATAGGAAACTAAAATAGTTTGTGAATAATTTGTGGATTAACGATAAAAAGAAGCAAGCGAGCCACTCTCAAAATAGTATACACTAACCCGGAAGTGACGTCACTGGATCTTTACTAAACTCAATTTAAGTCTGAATTTCATTTTTCCCATTTGTCCGATGTCCGTTACCATGTTAGTCCAGTCATTGATCATGTCATAATTTAAAATAGTCCTCTGATCTCATTATTCTTATTGTAATTTGCTTTTCTTTTTAGTTTGATAAAGTGAGTGCACAACAAGAGACAACCATTCGTTCCCCCAGAAAGAATCTCCTTAAACTCTTGAATGTCAGTAAACATACTTTGTTGTTTCTTTGTTAATTCATGAAACAATGTCATGAACGAGAAATGGCAATGGCAGGAAGCCATTGCGAGTGACTGCCTAATGACAAAACAAAACACACTTTTCCACACATCTATATAAAACCACAAAATCAAGTATGAATATATCTCGCAGTCATTGCTCACTGATTTGTAGGTGCAGCCTTCTTTTGTTCAGGAAAGTCACAGCCCCATGACAGACTCCCCCATCACCAATCACTCACTGCACTTTCTGCACTACAACTGTAAATTTAACTGTAATTCTCGTGTACATAGTAATGCCTATTTTTAATTCTTAATGCATGCCCTTTGGATTGAATATGTGTTGTTTTTATTATTGATCAGCGTTTTATGTTGCACCTTAAGTCCGATTCTGTTCATTGACAATGACAATAAACCCTTTCTGATTCTGATTCTGACGACGATGACGATGATGTCACAAACCTCCAACATCCCGCAATATCATCAACATTCCGCCACTTTAAGAGATAGGGAAAACTGTACGAAAAAATAGAATGCAACCTGTGCGGCCCACCGAAAAACGGGGATAAATGAGGAAAATATAATAACAATAATAACTAGAAACGGCAATGGCAGGAAGCCATTGTCTGTGTAATGCATGGCCATATTCTGTACAGTTGCCATGACGATGATGTCGCAAAGCCCCCCATTCCGCAACATCACCAACATTCCGCACCACTCATAATGGCTGTATTGTAAACAGTGTTGGGAGGTGTATAAATGATTCAAATTTCAACCCAATCAGATGAAGCATGTTTGCGGCAGAATTATTTGTATGTGTTTGTGAGCATTAATTGCGCCCCTGCTGGCCAATAGGCTGTATTCTGTAAGTCGCTATGACGACGACACAAAGCTCTATCCCCAACATTCCGCCACTCTAAGAGATAGGGAAACATTTGAAGACGAATATCGAAAAAATTACAAAACTGAGGAATACCGAAAGCAATAGGAGGAATCACTCAAGAATTATCTACAAACTGAACTTTGAATGACGAAAATCGGACAAGAAATGCGACCTATGAAAGCCAAAAGAAATGGAAACATCCAATGTTCCAGGACGAATTCTGACTAAATGACAAGGCTGAGGATTACCCAAAAGCAAGTCCAGGAATCACTAGTCAATTATCTACAAACTGAACTTTGAATGACGAAAATCGGACAAGAAATGAGACCTGTGAAAGCCAAGAGAGATGGAAACATCCAATGTTCTAAGACGAATCCTGAGAAAATAACAAGGCTGAGGATTACCCGAAAGCAAGTCCAGGAATCAGAAGAGACCAAATTATAGTTTCATTTAAACAGACGTTATGTTGTGTGTTCCAGTTTTACATCAATTAAATAGATAACATCCAGTAATTATGGTTACTGTTAACTGTAGTGAAACACAGTTTGAAATGTTTTTTTTTAAAGCCTGGTACAGAAAAAAAAAGTGTGTTAAAATATTTTTAACATAGGGATTGGCAATATTGAGAAACATTAATATCTCAATGATATCCCGATAACCATATTTAGGTCAATATTAGGTCAGTCCAACAGAAATGTGTTGAAACATGTCTTCAAATGTGCATAAATATCACATTATGCTCTTATTGTGTGTGTGAATATGTGTGTTCACAGACTTATAATCAAGACATTTGGGCTCATGTTATGTGTAACTTTAGAGGATAGTAGCCACTGTTCCCTCCAAGATGCGCATGTGCAATTGCGCACTGCTCCAAAGGTGTCTGCGCACAGAAAATCTGCACTGCGCACAAAATAAAAATTCAACCTGAATTGAAAATATATAAAACGCATAAAAATTTATACAATGTGATTCAGTGAGTGACAGGCAAGGGTGGACTGGCATACAGGGATTTTCTCCGATGTGGACCGAGCTTTAGTGGAGGCGAGCAGCGCCTAGCCATTTATGCAACCTTGAGGCCATAGTAGAAAATGATTAAGTTGAAGTCATCTGCACTCTGTTTTTCAACAGAGTGCAGATTACTACAATTTAATCTTTCTGCACATGCGCTCTGAGGACCACCCTGAGGAACCGCAGCGCCAAGTGGGTGTTCACCCATGTGGGAGTTTAAAAATTTTTGAGCACATCAAGTCACTGCACGTTTCTCGTTCACGTTCCGTCAATACTGGAATACTGCTCATAACCGGGTTATTTGTGTAAACGCACTCAGTGAGAACATGTAAAGTCCACGGTCTGATAGTGAGTGCTATGACTCTTACCACTCTGCCACTGTAATGTGTTGCTGAATGAAATAGGGCTAAGTTACATGGTCATATAAAACTAAAATTTGCCATTGAAATTTTTCTCCTTTGGACAAATGTTTATTATAGATTGAAAATGTCAGATGGGTTTTTGGACAGAGTTTTGGTGCTGCTGGACAAATCTTTTAAATTGGACTTCAAATTAATGTTATTCCAGGATTTTGTTGCTGGGCAGAACAGAACAAATATAAATAAGAGGGGCCCGCTCATCCAGGGCCAGTGTGAGGAGCCCACACATCCAGGGCCAGTGTGAGGGGTCTGCTCATCCAGGGCCGGTGTGAGGGGTCCACTCATTTAAGACCGGTTCGAGGGTTCCACTCATTTAAGGCCGGTGTGAGTGGCCCGCTCAGCCAGGGCATGTCTGAGGGGCAGGTCCCTCCTCCTTCTGCCTCCTCCTGCTCCCTCCTCCCTCTCTCTCCTCTTTCTCAGTTTTCTTCTTCCTCGTCTTAGGCCCATCCTTTTGCCCATCCTTAGGCCCACCCTGCCCACGCCTCTGTGACGGCTCACACCTGCACCATCTCCACGGCACTCTCCAACACAAACACAACAACACCGCCAACCTGAGGTGGTGTGAAGGGAACCATGGCAACCACTGCCCAGAAATAAACCTGCCACAGTGCCACCTCCCCCAGAGCTGTGCCACAGTGGGGAGGGCACCTGCCATAGGGAATAGCGGCCCTTGCCACCGCACCACCTCCCCCAGAGAAGAGGCCGCTGCATCTCTGTGACGACAGGCTCACACAAGATTTATTTATACAGGTCAGAAGTTATTCTTGTTTTCACTCATTTGGTTAGATTTAGTGTTTATATGACCTTCATTATTGAATATCCTGTCTTGGTCAGGACCTTAGCTTAGTAAACCATATGAAACCCACCCAAACACAGGGGGAAACATGCGAACATCACATAAAGGCCTGGGTCAGACCTGGAACCTTCTTGCTGTAAGGGGAAAGTGCCAATTCAAAGATATATGTACTTGATGGACCTGGATTAGTTGACCTGCTTCAAGATGTTTCTGACTTGTTGAAAAACATTACTTCTTATCCCTGGTCATATTATGAATGGTCTCAATTTTGATAAATTATATTGTATCCTGTCAGAAATGTCTGCAATCAGTTAAGCGCACAGCCTCTCAGAGTGTAGTGTGTCCGTTTGGGGGGGGCGCAGATTACACATTACACGCTGGACATGTTTTCAGTAACAGACAAACCACCAGCGCCAACAGGGGGTAATCTCTACATACAGAGACCCGTGCCCGGGTCTCACACACGTTTGCCTTTGGTTTAGGATGAGCCATGGCTCATTCTGTTTTATTTCATGACACTGGTACAAAAATGCATTTATAGAATAAAAACATTATGTCAGGTTAATTTAGGCATTTGTATAGAAAAATATATCACTATTATAATAATAATATTACAGGGTCAGAGGCAGGGGCGAAACTCTGAGTTTGATGTTGGGGGGTTAGGTTGGAAAACATTTCAGGGGCAGTGATTTAGGAATTACTATTATTATTATTAATAGTGGTACGCCTAGTACAACCCAGGACCAGAGCACATGGAGTGACCTGACCACTGACACGTGAGCGCACACAAGGGTGGCCCTTCAGGGGGCCCTAAGCGAAATTTTCCTTGTTGGCCTCTCACCACATCATCGGAATGAGTTTTAATGCCATTGTCAGGGCACAATTCACAAGCTCAAATATTGATGACTCAAATGCCACAACGCAACTTGGTATTCCGCTGACATCATCTCTACTCCCTGTACAAATAACACACCTCTCAGAGATGTTGTTACAAATGTATTTGTAGGGGTGTTTAGGATCTACAGCCACAACAGGGGGGTCCATTTTTGTGTATTCTGGTGCATTTTTATGTGGTCCAGCCGGCTAAAGTAAGATTAAAATGTTGACGTTGTAATGCTATAAAATGATGATGTGCCTGGAGTAAGTGACTAAAACCAGTTATTAATACATTGGTATACTTAATTAGTCAATACAATATTAGCTATGAAAAATAGTTATGGTCAAAATTGTGTTAACAAATTGTGTTAACAATTTGACAACATAACAAAATAAATGTACCTAAAACATCATTTGTTGAACACCAAGTTAAATACCACTGAAGGGTCATAGTGTATTTGCTAATACTAATAATGAATGTTCTTATAAGATAATGAAAGCAAAACAAAACAAGTTACATTAAATTAAACAAAGCATTGATTGATTAACAATGAACACTGATAATAAAACTGCTCAGTGCAAAAATGTTAATTCCCACAGAGAATGAACAGAACGAGGGTGAAGATCTACACCTAGCCATAACAGACGTTATCATAATAGGCCTAGTTATTTTTCACAATTTACACTTTAGTGTACACTTACACTAGTCTTTTTAAATAAATTTAAAAGTTTTATTGCTCTTTTAAAAGTTGATTATAATATAAAGCTGACATGAGATGTTTATTCTGATCAGAACAGCGCACACTGGACTCTGACTTTCCTCTGCATGAAACAATGCTGCGATGTGATTAGCTGATGGGCGTTACGTGCAGACGTCAGCGTCAGTGACGCGCTTATTTCTTATGAAGTCAGACATCACAAGTCATGACTGAAACACAGAAGGGAGGAGGCAAGACAGAACAGAGAACAAAACCAGGAGCAGACACAATATAGCTATCAAGAATAAACAACATTCAAAAAGTATGATGAAAAGGACTGATTTAATATTTCAGATTCACTATTGGCATTTATTATGGCGAGTGTCCATATCAGCTTTATTTCCTGTCCTTGTCACCTTGTCTCAAAAGCTGAAAGTGTCAAGTGCGAGCTTGTGAACTTCTCACTTCTCAGTCCATTCTCCGAGTCTGCACCCACAAGTACAGCATCTGCATACTGAGGATGGAGAAACGGCCCTGGTGTTGCATGCACACAGTGCCTGCCCTGTTAAAAACCTATTAACTGGTCAAAACGCGTTGGTTGTCCCATTTACAATGTTTTGTTTACCACCATCAAACTTGTATCTGCTTGTCAAATTAATTTTGTCAGATGATTCCCCCTTTAACATTATTCAATTTATTTTATTTCAATTTATTTTTGTAACGCCCAAAATTACAACAGTAGTTGCCTCGAGGGTCTACAGTGGAAAACAAAATAAACAGTGTTCATAGGGACTTGGAAATGTCCCAGCATCCTGTGTCCTTAGACAGATGTCCCAAGCTCCCCTGTCCTTAGCCCCTTTTTCTCGGCCAGGAAAAACTTCCAAACCTCTTTGGGAAAAAGTAGAAACCTGTAAGAGTTCCACAGTGAAGGAGAGATCCCACTCCCTCGGACGGACAGGCGGACGCGCCTCAATTTGCAGATACACGGTGGAGCAAGACCCACTCAGGAGGAGAACCAATTCTTCGAGGCCGATGAAGAACCGTTCATATGGAGTAGAGGCCGTTTTCCCAGGCAGACCGTTTCTCCAGGCAGATGAGGAGCATCTGGATCCACAGGTCCTCGATGTGCCTGCTCCACTCCCGACGGGGAAGTGGGAGAAAAAGAAGGAAAAGCGATGAACAAATTGCCAGTGAAATTAAATATTAAATATTGTTTGATAGAAAATAAGTAGGAAACAGAGGATAGTGCTCAAGCGGCCATACTTCCCCCAGCATAGTTGCTCCTAGGGCAGCATAGCTGAGAACTAAAGGTCTTTATTTCTGTTCCTAACTGGCCTGACCATAAGCGATTTCAAAGAGGAACGTTTTAAGCCTGGTCTTAAATGAAGAGACTGTGTCGGCCTCTTTAACATGGACAGGAAGCCGATTCCATAACACAGGAGCTTGGTAGCTAAATGCTCTACCTCCTCCTACAGTGCTTTTAGAGACTCACCAGAAGTCCTGCATTTTGAGAGCGAAGTGCTCTGTTTGGATGATAAGGTACTATAGCCTCTTTGAGGTAGGATGGGGCCAGGTCATTTATGGCTTTGTAAATCAGGAGGAGGATTTTGAATTTGATTCTAAACTCGACAGGGAGCCAGTGAAGAGACTCGAGCACCGGCGTAATGTGCTCTCCTCTTTTAGTTCCTGTTAGTAATCTTGCTGCTGCTGCATTTTGAACCAGTTGAAAGCTTTTTATGGCGCTTTTAGGGCACGCTACAAGCAGGGAGTTATAGTAGTCTAATCTAGATGTTACAAACGCATGGACAAGTTTTTCAGCATCGCTTTTAGGCAAGATTTTTCTGATTTTGGCTATATTACGCAGATGGAAATAGGCTGTTTTACAGGCTTGATTTATGTGTGCTTTGAATGAGAGCTCTTGGTCAAATAAGACTCCAAGGTTTCTTACAGTGGAGCTGGAGGCTACACTGACGTTGTCCAGCGTGACTATCTGCTCAGATAAAGCGTCTCGTAGATGATTAGGACCTAGTACGATGACCTCGGTTTTTTCAGGGTTAAAAAGCAGATCATTAAGTGTCATCCAGGTTTTTATATCCTTCACACAAGCACTAAGTCTGTCTGCTTGATCGGTCGGATCAGGTTTCATTGATAAATACAGCTGTGTGTCATCTGCATAGCAGTGGAAGTTAATGCTATGCTTTCTGATAATGTTACCTAACGGCAGCATATAAAGAGTAAACAGAATTGGACCGAGAACTGCTATCTCTGCTTGATCAACAGCAGTGAACCTTTCTAGTGTTACTGATGGATTTATATGGGACACTAGTTTTACAGCTTGGGCTTGTTCAAGACTAATAGTGGGAGTAGTTTAATCTAATTTATCTCTGATTGTTTTTATTTTATTGTTAAAAAATAGAAGAAAATCATTAGAGCTGAGAGTAGCTGGGATTGAGGGCTCTACTGCGCTGTGACAGTTTGTTAGCCTGGCTACAGTGCTGAAAAGAAATCTAGTGTTATTTTTGTTGACTTCTATTAAATTTGAATAGTATCTGGTTTGGGCCTTACGCAGAGCCTGCTTATAGGACAGTAGGCAGATCTTCCATGCTTTTAGGGATTCCTCCGTATGGGTGCGACGAAATGGTCTTTCTAATTTTCTAACTCTTTGTTTTTGTGAACGCAGTTCTTCATTGTACCATGGGGAGGAACGTTTTGGACTAATGACCTTCTGCTTTAGCGGAGCTGCAACATCAAGAGCGGACTTCAGAGAGTTCATGGTCAAGTAGACAAATTGATCACTTACACTGGGAATAAGGCCGTTCTCAGCAGGATCACATGACATGTCGCTGAATATTGGCTCTATTATTTCTTTGAACTTTGAGATAGATTTTTTCCGATATTGTCCTTTTCATTATGACTTTATTTTGTGGGGTTGGATAATCTTTAAGAACAAACTGAAAGGTAATTAGGAAATGATCTGACAGTATAGGGTTTTGAGGGAAGACAATGAGGTCACTAATCTCTATTCCATATGTTAGAACAAGATCTAGAGTGTGCTTTTGACTGTGAGTTGGTTTATTTACATTTTGCACAAAACCAATGCTATCTAACAGGGCGTTGAAAGAATTACTGAGAGAGTTATCGTTCACGTTCACGTGGATATTGAAACTCCAACTATCACTACTTTATCCCAGTCTAACACCAAGTTTGATATAAAGTCTGAGAACTCTGTTAAAAACTCTGAATAGGGACCAGGAGGTTGGTAGAGAACCACGAACAGGACTCCTTTTTGGTTTCTCCCAATTTGGACATGTGATTGATAGCATGAGGCTTTCAAATGAGCTAAATGCATTGGTAATTTTAGGACTCAAGAGTAGGCTTGAGTGTGAGATCACTGCCACACCACCACCTCGGCCTGTGCTCCTGGCAGTCTGAAAGTTAACATGAGTGGGTGGAGTGGACTCATTTAGTCAGACATAATCATCTTGTTGAAGCCAAGTTTCAGTTAGAGCTAGAAGATCTATGTTACAATCATTAATTAATTCATTAACTAAAATCGATTTAGAGGAAATTGACCTAATGTTTAACAGTCCACATTTTAAAAACTTATTTATTTGTATCATTTGTGGGTGTTATTTTTATTAAGTTCTTTGGTCTGACGCCTGAACTAGCTTTTCTGAGGACATTATTTGCACGAGGGACACACACAGTCTCTATCTGCCTTGAGTCTGAACACTTAATTTGTGACAGAGTGGGCGAGAGCTCAGCGACAGAGGAGCGTCTTACACTGCTGCTCTGCGCCCGGGGCTCATCCCTGGGTGGTCACTTTAGACGACTAAGGTATCGGTCAAATTCCGAACTAAAAGGGATGTACCCTCCAAAGTCGGATGGATGCCATCCCTGCATATGAGCCCGGGCTTTCCGTAAAATATTACGGTATCTGACAACATTAAAATGGAATAGTCTAGTGTTTCTCAAACTGTGGTATGTATACCACTTATTTGAATATTTGTTTAATTTTGGGACAAATAATATATCGTTTTTTTTCCTTTTTAGGTTTTTGTTAATATTTGGAATAATCTTATCGATGGTTTAGTCTCATGTTAGACCTGCTAATTTTGGCCTAATGAAGTTCAATATTAAATCTGGTGGTACTCAGAAAGTATTATTATCTTAGGTGGTAGTTTCGAAGATGTTTACATGAACAGGAATCAAACTATTGAACAATACCAATTGGACTTTGGAGCGGTGTGTTGATGTCTGTAATGAGGTAGGTCAAATGTATCTCTTTACTTGATTGTGATCTCCAAACACTGCTCTCCTGGTCTGGAATATCTTTTCATTAGGCAGTGGAGGAGCTATATGCATATTTGACCATTACAGACTGTGAGGTTTTCAGAGCTGCCACAGATCATTTGGATGAGTACACGGACACTGTGACATCATACATTCGATTCTGTGAGGAGAGCATTATACCATCACACACCAAAGTCACTTTCAACAAGGACAAACCCTGGTTCACACCAAAATGTGGTGGAGTTCAACGCCCAGAAGACAGTGGAGATGATCGTGGACTTCAGGAAAGCCACAGTCCCCCAGCCCCCCCTCATCATGACAGACTCCCCCATCACCACCGTGGACTCCTTCCGCTTCCTGCCCTGAGCACCACCATCACCAGGACCTCAAGTGGGAGCCCTCCATCAGCTCCCTCATTAAGAAGGCCCAGCAGAGGATGTACTTTTCTGCAGCAGCTGAGGAAAGCCAAGCTGCCAGTGCAGATGATGGTGCAGTTTTACACGGCCATCATTGAGTCCATCCTCACCTCCTCCATCACCGCGTGGTACGCTGGAGCCACAGTCAGGGACAAACCAGAGACTACAGCGCATTGTGCGCTCTGCTGAGAAGGTGATCGGCTGCAGACTTCCATCTCTGCAGGACTTGTACGTCTCCAGGGCCCTGGGACGAGCAGGTCGGATCACAGCTGACCCTTTTCACCCTGGACATGGTCTATTTGAACCACTCCCCTCAGGCAGGAGGCTATGGTCCATCCGGACCAGAACTCTCCGCCACAAGAATAGTTTCTTTCCCTCTGCCCTTGGACTCATGAACACTTCAAAACACCTGTCACTTTAACTGCAAATATTCAACCACTCACTGCACTGTCACTTTCTGTACTCAAACTGTAAATCTAACTTGTAACTCTTGTGTACATAGAAATGCCTATTTTATTTTTCATTGTATAGTAATTTTAAATTGTTTTCTTAATGCATGCCCTTTTTAATTGAATATATGTTGTTTTATTATTGCTCAGTGTTCTATGTTGCACCTTAAGGCCGAGACAAGTTCCTATGTTTGTGAATTTTGTTCATTGACAATGGCAATAAACTCTTTCTGATTCTGATTCTGATTCTGAAAAAAAATTGAGGCAGTTACGGCAACAGAAGGAGCAGTGCAAAGGGCTGGTGACAGAGAGCGCTACAAAGTTGCGAAGTATGAATTCAGCAGGGAGGTTTTGAGGACTAGATCACAGTAAAGTTCTCAGCAGCAGTTCTCTGCAAGTTCTCAGCCCCCGCTTCTGTGTGGAGACGGCTCAGGCCAACTACAAGCCCAGAGCCCACGCTGCAGACAACTGAAAACTGACCAAAGACCTTAACACCTTCTACTCAAGGTTTGAGACTACCACCCCTTCCCCTACAGTGGCCACCTCTGCCAACCCAACGCCGGACACAGACTTAAGAGTTTACGTAGATTCTTACTGTGTTTGTCTCTCATGTTCACTGGCGATACAAGCTCCGCACCTGCAGGACGTTCCATGTATGCTCTGTGGGGCCCCAGGCTCCTGCCAGCTTACATGTTTTTAGGAACCACTTCACCTTGTCATGTTCTGCAAGACCCCTGGAAAAGCCTGTGTACCTGCTCCACCTGAGGTCTCTGATGCAGCATCTTTCTTTTCATACCAAGGTTGTTCAATATATTCATTACATCTCTCCGTTGCCCTGTACCTTTCTTACCTCCATCTAAATGTAGCTGTTGAATTTGTAACTTAAATTAGGCCTGGCTACCCCCCCCCCCCTCCAGATAGATCACTGATGTCCAGACGGATCAGAGGCAGTGCGTGCAGCTGGGGAAGAATGTCTCAGACACTCGGACTATCAGCACAGGAACTCCACAGGGCTGTGTACTTTCTCCTCTGCCCTTTTCCCTGTACACAAACTGCTGCACCACCAGCCACAACTCTGGAAAACTGTTAAATTTGCGGACGACACCACCCTCATTGGGCTCATCTCGGGACCGGCTGGTGTCCTGGGACAGTCTTAACAACCTGGAGCTCAAAGCTCAATGCTCCCTCATCAAGAAGGCCCAGCAGAGGATGTCCTTCTTGCGGTAGCTGAGTAAAGCCAAACTGCCAGCGCAGATGATGGTGTAGTTTACACGGCAATCATTGAGTCCATCCTCGCCTCCTCCGTCACCATATGGTACGCTGGAGCCACAGCCAAAGACAGAGACTACAGCGCATTGTGCGGTCTGCTGAGAAGGTAATCGGCTGCAGACTTCCATCTCTGAAGGACTTTTACGTCTCCAGGGCTCTGGGACGAGCAGGTCGGCTCACAGCTGACCTTTCTCACCCTGGACATGGTCCTCAGGCAGGAGGCTACACTCCATCTGGACCAGAACCTCCCACCACAAGAACAGTGCTTTCCCTCTGCCGTTGGAATAAAGAACATCTCTTAACACCTGTTACTGAATAATCATGTCAACTACTTGCCCATTTGCATTTCTACATTACGCCAGTAGGTGTCAGTAACGGCACAGTAAACAGGACTGACTGCCCTGCTTTACGCAGAAGTAGCGCAGTTCCGTCAGAAGCTGTGTACAGCCAGTAAAGTTGAACAGTTATCCATCAAAATGGTTTTATCTGTGTTCACAGGTGAGTTAGTGCACAAGCGTCATATAGTTCATAAGTCAAGGAGCAAATTTTGGTGTAAGGCAGTGTTTGGTTCGGCAGGATTACATTTGATGATTGTTTTGTTTACTAAAATGTTAGCTAGCTTAAGTGCTATCTATAGTTAGCGTCTCCCGCACAGATGGCGTAGTATAAAATAAGATTACCTTTATTTGTCCCTCAATGGGGAAATTCTGGTGTTGCAACAAAGGGTACAGAAACTGATTATGCACAGTATATTGTAAAAAAAGATTCAGTTGTAGTCATCTGGACTCTGTAGGAAAAACGATACGTTTCAACTCTCATCCAAGAGTCATTCTCAATCAGTGAAACAAGTCTGAGAACTCCTGTTTATATCCTACTCTGTGCAAGCCCTGCCCACAGGGCGGGACCTCCTGATAATGGCCCATTGAAACTTAACTGGATGGGGCCTATTGTTCCCTGGCATTTGGCTGCCTCACCTTCAGTGCCTGTTAAGCATCAGAATGCCTCGGGCGTCTCCAGGGTTTCAGCAAACCATTATAAAAGACTGGAAGGTTGACTCTTAAACCTCCATTACGATTTAAGGAAGGATTCTCTTTTTTAACAAAGATTGCCTCCTTAACTCCTCCTTTCAAACCATCTTTCCTCCCTGCTCAGAATCTCCACCTCACTGTCTTCAATAGAGTGGTTTGTGGCTTTGAGATGAAGATGCACGGCGCTTTGGGGTCCTGAACTCGCGTGCCTTCTGTGTTGATAAAGCCTCTTGTGCAGTGGCTGTTTAGTCTCCCCTATGTAACCGCTCTTTACAACTTTCTTCACTGCATTGGATAGAATACACTACATTGCTCTGTTTTTGTGTTGGCATCTTGTCCTTAGGGTGAACCAGTTTTTGTCTTAAAGTGTTGCCTGGTTTGAAATAAACAGGGAATTCTTTGCAATTTTTCTGACAGTCCTGAGACACCCTTTCTTCTTGGTTCTGTTTCCCTTTTGTCCCTTTTGTCCTGCTTTGTGTGGATCTCTTCACTTTGTTCAGAGCCCAAGTCGGGTATCCACAGGCTGAGAGAGCATTCCGGACGTGTGTTTCCTCTTTCCTCTTGCCCTCTGAGCTGGTGGGCACCTCTTGTGCTCTGTGTTGTAGTGTTCTGATCACTCCCAGCTTATGCTGTAGTGGGTGGTTAGAGCCAAAGAGTAGGTACTGATCTGTGTGTGTAGGTTTCCTATATACTTCTATCTGGAGCTTCCCGTCTTCTCCTCTGATAGTGGAACAATCAAGAAAGGCCAAGCGGTTCTCCTTAGCATCTTCTCTTGTAAACCTGATATGCGGGTCCACTACATTGATGTGCTCTGAGAAGGCTTCCAGCTCTTGTTTCTTAATTATCTCAAAAGTGTCATCCACGTAACGGTACCAAAGACTTGGAGCAATGCCTGAAAAGGAAGTCAGTGCCTTCTTCTCAAAATGCTCCATGTACAAGTTGGCCACTATGGGAGAGACTGGCGAGCCCATGGCACAGCCGTGGATCTGTCTGTAAAAATGTCCCCGGAATTGAAAGTATGTGGTGTTAAGACAGATGTCTAGTAGTTTGCAGATGTGTTCAGGTGAAACAAGAGCTGGAAGATATGAACACTCTTAACTCGAGTGGTTATGGCACGTATGCCAGGCTCCAAATGCAGCCGGCCGCAGTGTCGTGAGTTTGATTCCTGACTCCGACACTTACTGCATGTCCTCCCTTCTCTCTCTCATCCCCCATTTGACACATTCCTGTCAATAAAGCCTACAGCCACAAAATCTTTAAAAAATAAAATCAAATAAATAAAAATAGTATAATAATGCTTACTTACTAAATTGTGTTTGGTTTGTTCAAAAAATAACTATAATGGTTGACTGGAAAAAGCTCTAAAATGCACCAAAATAAAGCAAATACAGTCTTTTATTTATCTTCCTGGGGGAGGACCCCCAAAACCTCCCTGTTGAATTATGTTGAAAATGTGTCATTTCATCTACATTATCAGCTTCTCTGAGGGATTTAATTTAATTTTATATTTTTATGTGATTGTATCTAACACCTAATTGTACAAATATTCTATGAATCGAACTTCCAGTCCATCCTAATGAAAATAGAGTTGTGTTACATCGCAAGAATAATAGGGAAAAATAGACTAATAAGTATTTGCAAAATAGGAAATATTCAAAGCACATTAGGCTAATTAAGGAGGGCCTCCACTCAAATTTGCCGAGACCCCCCAGATTGCCAACATTCCCACTGTTGACAGCAGCTTTAGTCCCTTTATAAGTGATCAAGTTGACATGACCATGCACTTTCTGAAAATTGCTCTTGATATTGTAAATCCATTAAAACAGAAAGTTACTAGATCAAGACAAGCTTTCCCATGGTACAATGAAGAACTACATTCACATAAACTAAGGAAGTAAGGAGTAAGGAAGTTAGACCTTTCCGCCGCTCTCAAACAAAGCACTCCCTGAAAACATGAAACATTTTACTACTGTCCTATAAACAAGCCAAAACCAGATATCATTCCAATTTTATAGATGTAAACAAAAATAACACTAGGTTTCTTGTCAACACTGCAACCAGACTGACAAACTGTCACAGCACAGTAGGTCCCCCAAAATAGCAGGTATTCTTAAATGTCTTAAATCTTAAATTTGGAGATATCAATTTGAAATGTATTTTGTAGTTTACTTACAGTATATAAATGGAAGAACAAATGTATTACAAGTTTTCTTATAAAAGCATTTTAGGAGTAAAATAGCAAAAAGTTCACACTTGAAAAAATGGATAGAGCCAGGTTGAAATGTCATACTTCATTTTGTTGACATATTAGATAATAAATCAGGGATTTTGTTTAGAATTTGAGTAAACTAGAAAAATGTGTCGCCTCCTTGAACCGACACCTTAATGTGGTGGAGGGGTTTGAGCGCCCGAATGATCCCAGGAGCTATGTTGTCCGGGGTCTCAAGTCCATGGTAGGGTCTCCCAAGACAAACAGGTCCTGGGTGACGGGTCAGACAAATAGCGGTTCACAAGCCCTTTATGAAAAGACAAAAACCAAGGCCAGTTACGTCGCCCGGAGTGGCGCTACCGGGGCCTCATCCTGGAGCCAGGCCTAGGGTGGGTGCTCGGCGGCGAGCACCTGGTGGCCAGGGGCCTCGATGACTGGATCGCCAGACACAGAAACTAACTCTGGGGACATGGAACGTCACCTCGCTGGGGGGGAGCTTGTGCGGGAGGTTGAGCGATACCTCACCTCCACGGACATTTCGGGCACTGGAACCCATCTTCTCGAGAGGGGCTGTAGGCTCCACTTCTCTGGTGTTGCCTGGTGTGGGCTTGCTTATTGCCCCATAGCTCAGCCGCCATGTGTTGGAGTTCACCCCGGTGAACGAGAGGGTCCCTTTCGACTTTGTTGTCATTGTCATCTGACCTCCGGCCGGGTATCTTGGACACTTTTCGTAAAGAGAGGGGCAGAGCTGTCAACCGATCACCACCTAGTAGTGAGTTGGATCCGCTGACGGCGGGGGAAGCCGGACAGAGTTGGCAGGCCCAAGCACATTGTGAGGGTCTGTTGGGAACGTCTTGCGGAGCCCTCTGTCAGCAGGGTCTTCAATTTACACCTCCGGGAGAGCTTCTCCCAGATCCCGGGGGAGGCTGGGGACATGGATTCCGAGTGGACCATGTTCTCGACCTCCATTGTCAATGCGGCTGCTCGGAGCTGTGGTGGCAAGGTCTCAGGTGCCTGTCGTGGCGGCAACCCCCGACCCCGGTGGTGGACACCTGAAGTAAGGGCGGAAGAAGGAGGCCTAACCGCCTCTTCTGGGTGGAGACCTGCTGACCTTGACTGGGGATGTCGTCGGATGGTGGAAGGAATACTTTGAGGACCTCCTAAATCCCATTGTCACATCTTCCGAAGACGAAGTAGAGACTGAGTACTCGGAGGCTGACTCATCCATCACCCAAGCCGAAGTCACTGAGGTTGTTGGCAAACTCCGGGGGCCCTGAGTACCTCCGGAGGATGCTCCGGGAGTATGGGGTCCGGGACCCTTTGCTCAGGGCTGTCCGGTCTCTGTATGACCGGAGCAGGAGCTGTGTTCAAATTGCCGGCAGTAAGTCAGACCTGTTCCCAGTGGGTGTTGGACTCTGCCAGGGCTGCCCTTTGTCACCGGTTCTGTTCATCGTTTTTATGGACAGAATTTCTAGGCGCAGTCAGGGGTCGGAGGGTGTCTGGTTTGGGGACCACAGGATTTCATCTCTGCTGTTCGCAGGTAATGTTGTCCTGATGGCTCCATCAAACCTGGACCTGCAACATGCACTGGGACGGTTTGCAGCCGAGTGTGAGGCCCCAGGGAAGACCCAGGATACGCTGAAGGGACTATGTCTCTCGGCTGGCCTGGGAACGCCTCGGGATCTCCCCGAAGAAGTTGGAGGAAGTGTCTTGGGAGTGGGGAAGTCTGGGAGTCGCTGCTCAGACTGCTGCCCCCGCGACCCGGCCCCGGATAAGCGGAGAAGATGGATGGATGGATAGAAAAATTATTCTTTTTTCTTAAAATAATTTTTTTTTCTTAGTTCATTGGCGTTAAAACTTTAAGAAAATCAGGCTTAGAATTAGATATTGGTTGGTTTTCTTTGCAGTAGTTTTTCCTTGCCGAGAAGGAGAGTCTAAGGACAGGGGATGCAGGGACATTGCCGAGTTCCTATGAACATTGCTTAATCTGTTCCCCGTGTCGCCCTTCGAGGCAACTACTTTTGTGAGTTTGGGCATTACAAAAATAAATTGAATTGATTAATTGAAAAATGTAATTGAGATATGAATAAACCCTTCAGTTCGATCTGTCAAAATGTTGTTCAATCTAAGATTGTAGTTTGGTGTGTGTCGGTGCTACTGTAAGGCCTGACCTTTATGCCTCTTTGGAAGAAAAATGCATTTGAAGAAAATGGTCTTTGAAGTTACAGTGTCCCATAAAGTAATTATGTTGGTGTGAGTGGATTCAATGAAATAGTGAAACAGATGTAGGTGTAGATTAGACAATTTTGTTGCTTCCTCAAGAAAACTTTATAAATTGACCAAAAAAAAGTAAGACTTATGAGTTAACGTAGATTCTTACTTTGTTTGTCTCTCATGTTCACAGGCGATACAAGCTCCACCCCGGCAGGACGTCCCATGTATGCTCTGCGGGGCCCCAGGCTTCTGCCAGCTTACAAAGGCATTTATGGTTTCCAGCATACAGCAAGTTTTTAGGGACCACTTCACCATGTCATGTTCTGTAAGGCCCCTGGAAAGCCTGTGTACCTGCTCCACCAGAGGTCTCCGAGGCAGCATTTTTCTTTCATACCAAGGTTGTTCAAATATTCATTACATCTCTCAGTTGTCCTGAACCTTTCTTACCTCCATCAAAATGTAGCTGTTGAATTTGTAACTTAAATTAGGGCTAGACTATGTCTACACACATAAGCAGCAACAGACGATCTGTTCTTTAAGGAGCCTGACATGCGAATTAATTCAGTTCTACCGCACTGTTTTCGGTGAAATGACATAACAGTTGAAATGATTCAATTCATTACAAAAACTTGTAAATTCAATATATGCTTGACATACAAGCAATGACTAATAATAATTGAACATTTAATATGATCAATTAATCAATTAGATAAATTAGTTGAGTAATTAAACAAAGGCAAACATTAATCAATAATCAAATGAATCCATAAGTCCAAGCATTCACCAATATTAATATATAAATACACAGAATCAATAGGAAAGTGATTAAGTGCCCTTCATATTCTTATTCAATTGGTTAAACAATCTCGCTCAAGCAGTTTGTTTTCATTTCAAAGTGTTGTGCAACATCAAACTAGTAAATCTAATAACTAATAAATCACTTGACTAGATCATTTTCAATAGTAAACGATAATTTAGTGAGTGTCCGGAAAAGTGCTTAAAACTACACAAAAATAATTATATTACATGTAAAACAATCAGCTATTCAATAAATTAATCCATTGCCTACAATTCTATTAAATCATTTACCTCGTTATCATAGGCTAAAGTCTACTCTCCATTTGAGACCTGACTACAAAACATGCACGGAAGCGCTATGGGGATTTGAAAAGAGCGAGTCGACTCAATTAAACACTAACAGCTAACACCAACAGTTCCACCCGGTAACTGCTACATTATACAGGAGCTTATGCAAAGGCACTCACCTATTAATCGTAATTCAAAAATGAGGGGTGTTACTGCTCCATCAACTTGTTTGAGAGGCCAAAACAGACGTCAACACAGCCACAGTGGAGGGGTAGGAGAAAGTGAAGAGTGTGACTTCCTTTGGTCGTACATGTGTTTTATCGTGTTTCACTAATTTGTACGGCTTTTAGTTAATTACTATGAGAGTGTTGCCACGTAACAGGACTCTTGCCACCCCCAATCAGCCCCTAATCACGGGGGGCGCGCAATGTGACTAGAAAAGCAGAAACAGAAGGATGGCATACAGGGCTGAGAGACGAGAGAGCAGGAGCTAGCACAAGCAGTGGAGGAGCAGACTGGGCGACCGGGGGGAGTCGCAGTTGGAGGTGTGGCAGGGCACGCCATGGTGGAAAGGAGCCCACGAGAGGACTACGCGACTCACTGTAATAGGTTGGAGAGCTGGGCGGACAAAGGCAGAGTGGGTGCCGACCAGCAGAGAGAGGGGCACCAGCGGCACAACCTGGGAAGAGCGTCACAACGTGGAACACCATTAGCGGCGGTGCACAAGGCTCTGCCTGGTGTGTGTGTACCTGGTACAGTAATGTAGTGACACTCACATGAAGTAGGCCTATGGGCCAAGGGTCGTGTTGTGGCAGGGATGTACTGGCCTTTCTTTGTGTGTGGTTGCAGCAAGGAGTGGTGGCATTCACCCGGAGGGGGAGCCGAGAGGAAGACTCTGTTACACCTGTAGGCCAGCCCCGGTCGCCCCGGACACACAGTGGCACCTGGAGACATGAACTACACCCCTGATTATGATTGGAGGTCATTGCTGATACGCTGGCATTAAAAGTGGCGTGGAGGAGACTGCACGTGTGGAACGGGACGCCGGGAGCAGACACACAGCTGTTTTCAACATTCAGTGTTCCGCGTGTAAGAAGCCACTCTCTTCCCAGCAGCAGTGCGTACAGGCCGGCACAACGCCGCAGGTGAGGACGGGCCTGACCAGTGAGGACCTACGTTGCCGGGCCAGGATGTGGAAGCTGTGGAGGCAAAGTAGAACTGTGAGCCCAGTGCGGATTACCACGCGTTAATTGAATGAAAAAGAGGAAGACTAAAGGAAGGGAACAAGGCTGGAAAGAGCAGTCCTAGAATTTTGGTTACCTGCTCTAGGAACAAATTTAATTATTTTCATCAAGTCTATAGAGGGATCCCTTTTAGCAGGGTTCGGCTTAAGAGGCTGGATTTGTCCCTCGTTTTAACTCAAGTAAATCACACATTTTACTTTGTAATAACATTTTATGAAGATTTCTATGAGCTGACTCGTCATTGTATAACAGTGGTACTAAAAGCTGGTTGAAAAGAATCCTACTAAGATTGTGATGTACGTCCCAAAAGATCTTAATATAATTCAAAACAATGGGGATATTCATGTCATTGTCGCAGAACAAAGCCAAAAGGTCCGAATGGAATGTGAAACATCTCATGAGATAGCAGCACTCTGCTTTTACGACCTCCTCTCTGGGATTACCTCAGTGCCTTATGTGGTAAAATGGCTTTTGGGAGGTCATGCCGAAGGTACCAGGTGCCCCGCAGCATGGGCTGGAGGACTTTATAAGCATTCAAATTCTCATTGCTCCCTCTTTGCCCACACGCTTTTCTGGGTCCCTGTGTTTGAGCTTTGTCCTCCTGGTCTTGCCCCACTTCTAATCTTTCACCTCCTCCCTGCTGGACCCCCTGCAGTTTGCCTACAGAGCCATCAAGTCTGTTGATGCCATCAACCTGGCCCTCCACTATCTCTTGCAGCATCTGGACTCTCCGGGAACCTTCAACACCATCCTCCCTGCTCTGCTCCAGGACAAGCTCTCCCAGCTAAACGTGCCTGACACTGACTTCCTGACGGATCGGAGGCAGTGCGTGGGACTCGGGAAGAAGGCAAGGCAAGTTTTTTTAAATCACAAAGACATGACAAAAATCACAAAACAGTTTAAGACATAAAAGAGAAGAGTGCAAAGAAAATCATTTCAGTCATATGCAGTGCTAAACAAAACTGTTTTTAGCTTAGATTTGAACATGGTCAGAGTAGAGGCCTGCTACACATCTTCAGGAAAACTGTTACAGATTTTAGCTGCATAAAACTGACTGGAAAACATCAAAAAAGTTGTTTATTCAAAAGAAATCAGACTTTACCCCAAAATGGTAGATTAAAGATGGGCCGGTAATTACTCAGTACTGCAGCGTCAGTATGACGCAGTTATGACCGCAGTTTTCAAAGCTCTTGGGAATGTTCCAGATTGAGTGAGTGGTGCTAACAAACTGTTCAGCACAGATTTTTTGAAATCTGGTGGGAAACACATTGAAGCAGCATGTAGATGAACTCAGACCGGTGATAATGCAAAGTGAGTCAGCTCTAAGTATTTAGGTGGTTTTAGGGTTATTATTTGCATTGTGGAATTTATAGCATTTTTAATGCCCTGAACTTTGTCATTAAAGAATAATGCAACGCTATTACACTTGGATGTGGAAATGAGTTCTAACTGCAGTTGAGCTTAAGGGTTTGTAAATCTGTTTTCTGTGGCAAACAGGAGAGTTGTTACTGCAGCTTCCATTTATTTCAGAAAAATATCCTTCCCTAGTTCTACATAAAATGAGGTTGTACATGTACAACTTCTCTCTGTAAATCTCTTTTTGAACATGGAGCTTTGACTTGCACCATTTCCGTTCAATCCGGTAGAACTCCCTTTTCTGTGCCCTGACCGTATCATCTTTTCTCCATTGCGCCTTATGCTTATTATTAACCATTATAGCCGTCATAGAGGAAATGGTTTCCAGAACGTTCAAACACTAGATGTAACAGAGTTCAACAAATCATTTACATTAGAACATGAGACATATTCAAAGTTTATCATTTCCATAAACAGTGCACCTGTAACATAATTTATTTGTCTCCTCCAAACAACAGCAACTGGTGATTGTGGAGTCCTTTGCGGGTAGTGGTTGAGCGGCTGCTGATGAATCCTTTGGTGGAGGCTGTGGTTGTGGTGCTGCTGATATTGAAACATTGGCTCGGTCTCTGGTTGATGGAGCAGGAATTCTTCTCTGATTCCTCTCTTCTCTAACTATCTGCTCAGGACCCTGTCCAGGCCCAGTCCAACGCCTCAGAGCGTGGAGCAGGTTCTCTGTCAGCACCCTCACTCCACCTCTGCATAGGTGTGGGCCATTTCTCTTAAACAGGTCCTCCCGTTTCCAGAATAGATAGAAATTCACAAGGTAATGCAAGCCTCTAGATGCACACTCTTTGGACAGCCATGTGTTCAGCTGAAGCAGTTGGCTTGTTTATCTTTCTGTCGATGTTTGGAAGAGGTCCACTTATGAATGTCTTGATTTCCTTTTGATCAAGATTGTCAAATAACGTCAAGAAGAGTCATTCTCAATCTGTGTAACAAGTCTGAGAACTCAGGTTTATATCCAACTCTGTGAAAGCCCTGCCCACAGGGCGGTAACCCTGATAATGGGCCATCGAAACCAAATGGTCTCTTGGATGAGAGTCGAAACGTTTTATTTTCCTAAAACAGAGTCCAGATAACTACAACTGAATCTTTTTCTACAATTTAGGCACCGAGTTTGTTCCAAGATAGAGCCAGGTCTGTTGACAGTTTTGGGAATGACACAGAGTTACTCCGGTTTAGGTTGAAAGTAGCAGTTTTTCTTGTAAGAATGGTGGACTTCTTATCACTGGATGACACTGGAATTGTATCGTGGAGTCCTTTTTCAGATTCCAAAGCGATCCATTCTTGTAGCTAATTTATTTCTTGTTGATATTTCTGATAGCGTTCACAAGAGTCTGTTTTCCATCTTCCCCCGGACATGTCGCTGTCTCGTCAGATATGTTGTTAAAGCTGCAAAAATCCTTGGTTTACTTAAAAAAGTCATAATAAAACATTTTTAGAAGACAAAAACTGATTAAAAAGCAGCTATAGCAAGCTGGAGTAAGAAGGAAAGTGACTGCACTCTTCAGAAGCAGGAAGTAGAATGTCTCAGACATCATCAGCACAGGAACTCCACAGGGCTGTGTACTTTCTGCGCGACACAGCTGGGAGGAGACTCAGCACCTCCAGATCAGGCCATGGTTCTCAACCGGAAAAAGGTGGCTTGCCCTCTTCGGGTGGGTGGGGAGTCCTTGCCCCAAGTGGAGGAGTTCAAGTATCGCGGGGTCTTGTTCACGAATGAGGGAAGGATGGAGCGTGAGATTGACAGGCGGATCGGTGCAGTGTCTGTAGTGATGTGGTTTTTCAGGCAAAAGGATTCCTTCAACATATCAAAGTTTTTCATTTTATTTAATTTTATAATAATTTAAAAGTAATTTATACCAAATTAGTTATCCAGACCTTGAATCTCAGGTCAGTACTGTTTGGTACAAAACCTTGATCAGGAGCCAACCATCCTAATATTTTTACGTCTTTGTTTAGTGTGGGTGTTTTGGGTAGTGGGAGTTTACCCAGGTATTCTCAATTTCCTCCATTTATGTAGTTGATGATGTTAATCATTGACTGAGGTTTGAGAGCGGGACCAGGGCTCAACCTCCTACTCCTCCAGCAACCACGCCTCCACTCTTTAACCACACCTCTAATTACCCAGAAGCCCTGTTTATACAGGCCTATCCCTGCATCTCTTGTTATCTCTGCTCTCTCGACAAAGAGACAATCATGAATCATGAGCCGTTTTCTATTAGATTCTGACCTGTTCCTAGTCTGAACTTTCAGTTGGTTGTATCTCCAGTAGTCACGTTCCCCAGAGGACTCGCCAACGCAGATCCCCTCTCCGCACCGCGCACGTGATTCCATAGACTCCGAACACTGTAATCTTCTCAGCACGCGGCCTCAGCTCGCGCCACAGTTCCCGTGCGCCGCGTCCGTGCGCCGCTTCCGTCTCCACATAGGTAGACACCAGAGACCGGACTGCGGCTTGCCTGCAGTGGGCCGAAGTTGGAAGGCATTACTTTCAGACGCTATGAATATCCACTTGTCGTCAACCTCCGCACTTCCTGGTTCCCTGTACAGACCGCGCGCAGTTGATGACGTCATTATTGCTCCACGGGCCCGCAGCCTGACCTCTCAGCTCCCCTGGTGGTGAGAGCCAGGTTGTATAACCCCCGTGCTTGCTCCCCCTTTCTCATCTCATCATTTCTCTTACGGGCACCAGGATGCTGTCTCTCCAGAGCTGTCGCCAGGCACCGGGATGCCGTCTCTCTCCAGAGCTGTCACCGGGCCCCATGATGCTCTATCACTCATCTCACATCCCTCTTTCGACCCTCTACTCTGTTCCTCAAGCCTTCTCTCTTACAGGCCTTCACTGGCAGTATTCTACCTCTGTTCACCTTTCCGTCATCATTTCCATAGGAGCAGACGTACGTCTCATCTTTCATCAGGGCACATCACCGTAACTCGACAATCTCAATCATTCTTACTCCAGCTGCCGATTAAATAGCTCCGGTGATCAGGTTTCCTGTTTCGTTTTCAGAGGAGACATCTCTCAGCGTGCACCACCTCAAGACCGCTCAGCGCACTCCAGCCCCTTCCAACTCATTCCAGCTGCCATACGTACTAGACAGTCCTCAAGCACTTAGCATTCTCAACCAGGCATTCAGATCATTCTATAGGGCAAGCCCTTCCTCATTTCAGACCAAGAATCTGCTTCTTCTCTCTATGATGAGTAACTTTAATGCACCTCAAGTCAACACACAGAAGTAGCAAAATCACGCATTTTAATAAACTCCTCATTAGAGTGATTCTTTCTCTCGTTCCAATTTTTCAAGGGAAGAAAGTTCGCTTCTGTCTAGTCTAACAAGTTCTCACGTCTGTTCGAATTATACCCCACTATCGTTCCAGACATTCTTTTGGGGGTTCGATTAGTCAGACGGCACTCATTCGACAACACCTCTTTAGTAGATCAGAAAGGGATATTCTATTACGCTGTACCTCATAGTTCTCAAGACTCTTAGTTTTCTCTCCTCTATCAATCCGTCACCCGCATTGCTTGTCCTCAAGTCAGCATAATCAGCCAACTTCAACTCACGATTCCCTGTTCCAAAATCTGATGCTCAGCACCAAACTTCGATGATTGTCCTAATTCCTCTTCTTTGATCTTCAGGAACCATCTTAAATCAGACTACCCTCTCATCTATCTTTCGTTCCACTTCTCAATCTCATTCAGCTCTCCATTAAGTTCCCTCATCCATCGCTCATAGTGATTTCATTACTATCTGCAGTTCGTCAACTCCTTTATACGGACAAGGATCCCGTTCTCCACCTTTCTCTCTACTCCGGAGCAAGGCGACAACCAAGTAATCCACACTGTTCAACGATTGCTCGTCCGAACCTCAACCCCATCACTCTCGCACCTTATTCATAGTCTTCGACTATCCAGCTCCTCTTCTCTTGTGCCACTCAGCTGACACCTTCATTTTCAGCCAGGCTTTACGTTGAGATCCAGACAATCTTTGCTCATTTTAAATCCTCTTTGGGGGTTCTGAATCGGCTGGGCTGATTACCCGAGACGGAGCTCCCATCCAGAGTCTCTCTACCCAGCCAACTCTAATCGATCCATCATCGATCCATCATCGATCCATAATCACTATTATCAATAAAAATTCTCTAATTCCATTTGTTGTGGCATGGTCCTTGCTAGTGAAGACCCAATTGTTTGTCATCTGTAAAGCCCGTAAATTAACCTCCGGCACCACATTACACTCAATGTTTTTCCATTGAGTTTCCCAGCAATGCTCTGAATTGAGTAATTGTAACAACAAGGCAACCCAACAACCTTGTTCTTTTAATAGTTATAGGGTTTTGAATCATATATGAGGTTTTTGTCTTGCCATACTGTTGGAATAATTGTAAAGATTTTATCTTTCTTTTATACATTCCTTATTATTGTATGATTTTGTGTGCTTAACAAACTGCTTGTGAGACTATGTTGCAGAAGTAAACTGCTGATCTAATCCAATAGTCTGTTGAATTCTCGAACTGATGACCAGTAAGAAAAGCAAGGAACTACTACTCAAGATGATTTGCTTGGAATCTAAGGTCAACCAAAGTTCAACAGACAATGGATGACTTGTGTGTGCACAGCTTTCGCCATGTGTTCCCTATCCTTTAGGGCGGAGCTGATCATGTAATTGGGGGGTGTCCCTTATTCTTAATAAAAGAGGACAGATGGATGGCTAGGAAGCGCAGGTAGACGTAAGTCGTGGGTTAAGCTGAAATATTCCTCTGCCTCCGGAGAGGAATATTTGTGTCTCCTCCGGAGAAACAAATTTGATTCCCTTGCCTTTTTAAAAAAAATTGTTTTATTGTGTTTATTTTGTATGAAAACCCCCCCCAAAACATTAAGGAGCGGAACAGTACAGAACCAGAGAACCAAAACCAAAATAAAAAAGAACAAAAGTAGCACTTCAATTGAGAGAAACAAAAATCACGCCATATTGAAAGGAAAATTCTGCTCTCGCTCTCTCTTTCTTTTTTTCCCCTTTTTTTTTCTCACAGTACATGTACTGATGTTCATGTCAGAAACAGTCTGCAGTGCTGTATTATTTCAATCCAATATTTTTGAGCGACAGGACAGTTCCAAAACACGTAATAATGGTGCACCTCCTGGCTTTGTACTGAGCTGTTTGTGCACTCGCCTCTCAATAATAATGATAATCATGGGTTTGATTCCCGGGCCTGACCAACATAATTGATTTTGGGTGGAGTCTGCATGTCCTCCCTGCATTACCGTGTATTCTCTCCGGGTTCTCTGGACATGCATGTGTGAGATAAAATTGTCTATGTCTCTGTGACCCTGTGACCTGGCTTAACTCCCAAAGTCACTGGGACAGGCTCGTCACGCGCGACCCCTAACGGGAACAAGTGGTAGAAAATGAATGAAAAAAGGATTAATATTATAATATAACATAGAGTATTATAATAGGCCTAATTATTTTTCACAATACAGTGGTCCTTCGTTTATCATGGGAGTTACTTTCTAAAAATAACCTGCATTAAGGGAAATCCGCAAAGTAGTGAGCATTATTATTTTTACAATTATTATAAATGTTTTAAGGTTGCAAATCACCCCACTACACACTTTATACACTTTTGTTGGTGCAGAAAGTCTCGTCGACATTGTGAGCTTGGATTATACTTCCCGCATGGAAATGAAATGAGACGTGCGGAGGGCAGCGGCGAAGACGTTGGCAGTATTTATAGGGTGAGCGGTTTCATGCGGTGTCAACTGTAGAAATCTGAGCTGCCACGGTACGGCGATTGATTGACAATAGTCTGCGGTCCCTTAGCCATACAGGACGCAGAAAACAATGCACTGTAAAAAAGCACTAAAACAGCGAATCCGCGAAAGGTGAAGCGCGTTATAGCGAGGGACCACTGTATACCAATTATATTATTACCAGAAGTGGGAGAGAGTCACCTATGTGCAAGTCACAAGTAAGTCTCAAATCTTAATGTCCAAGTCTTACTTACTTGTTTAAGTCCAAGTCACCAGGTCACGAGGGTCAAGTAAGTCAAGTCAAGGCACCTTTTTAGTACAGGTCCCTTCAAGTCTTCATGCATGTGAGTGTTGCCTATGGTCTTTATGTTCAGCACCACACAGAGTATTTGACTTATAAAAGCAAATAAACAAGAAAAATCAGTCAGATGTTACTTAATCTATTTACACTGTAGTAGCAGGACTTTATGTTTTGATCCTGACAACAATAAAATATTGCACATTTTGTAAATTTGCAAATAATAAAATTCACATACCGTAATCACTCTGCTACACTGTTTAGCTAATCTGTTTATTTTAGCATACTGAAGCCTATTGATGCGAATCTAAACAGTATATTGAGATAAGATAAGATCACCTTTATTTGTCCCACAATGGGGAAATTCCATTGTTGCAACAAAGGGTACAGAAAACAGATTAGGCACAGTATAATAATAAAAACAGATTACTTGGAAAAAAAGAAAACTTCTTCTAAAATCTTAATAATAATAATAATAATAATAATAAAATATAATAATAATAATAATAATAATAATAATAATAATAATAATAATAATAATAATAACTAGAAACTGCAATTGCAGGAAGCCATTGCGAGTCACTGTCTAATGCAAAAACAAAACGCACTTTTTCACACATCTATATGAAACCACAAAATCAAGTATAAATATATCTGTCTGTGCTCACTGATTTGTAGGCGCAGCCCCCCCCATGACAGACTCCCCCATCACCAATCACTCACTGCACTGTCACTTTCTGCACTACAACTGTAAATTTAACTGTACTTCTCGTGTACACAGTAATGCCTATTTTTATTTTATACTATAGTAATTTTAAATGGTTTCTTAATGCATGCCCTTTGGATTGTATATATGTTGTTTTTATTATTGCTCAGTGTTTTATGTTGCACCTTAAGGCCGAGACAAGTTCCTATGTTTGTAAATTCTGTTTGACCGCATTCTATAGAGTGCAGTCACTCAATAATAATACTCTTATTTACAGCTGTTATATGGACAGGAAAAATATTGCAGAGGGATGATGGACATTATGTCACAGTATTGCACATTATTATGACAGTATTGCACAGGATTATGAAAGCTGAAAGACACGTTCAGGACTAACAGTGTTTGTTATCAAGTCTGACAGCATCAGGTAGGAAAGACCTGCGAAACCTCTCCTTCACACAGCGAGGGTGGCTCAGTCTGTTACTGAAGCTGCTCTCCAGAGCGGACAGAGAATCCTGCAGGGGGTGAGACTCATGGTCCTGCATAGATGTGAATTTAGCCAGGACCCTTCTGTCCTTCACCTCCTGCACTGAGTTCAGAGCACAGCCCAGGACGGAGCTGCACTTCTTGATGACTTTGTCCAGCTTCTTCCTCTCCCTCTCTGTGATTCTGCTGCTCCAGCAGACCACACCGTACAGGAGGGCTGATGCCACCACCGAGTCGTAGAAGGTCCTCAGGAGTGGCCCTGTCACTCCAAAGGACCGGAGTCTCCTCAGGAGGTAGAGCCGACTCTCTACCTGTACAGTGCGTCTGTGTGATGAGTCGAGTCCAGTTTGTGGTTCAGATGAACACCCAGGACTTGTATGAGTCCACTCTCTCAATATCCCTTCCCTGGATGTTCACTGGTGAGGAGGCAGCAGAGTGGCGCTGCGGAGTCCACCACCATTCTCCTTGGTCTTTCCCAGCGTTGATGAGGAGGTTGTTCTGCTGACACCAGTCCACAAAGTCCTGCACGAGTCCTCTGTACTCTACATCGTTGTCGCCCATGATGAGCCCGATGATGGACGAGTCATCAGATAACGTCTGCAGGACACAGCTGTCCGTGTCGTGTCTGAGTCTGCAATGTAGACCTGAGGTCTGTAAGAAGTCCAGGGCGCCCCACACTGCAAGTCCGAGTGTCAGACACACAGTCCCGGACTCTCACAAACTGGGCTCGGTTTGTGAGGTAGTCCAGGATCCACTCCGCCAGGTCGTAGTCCACGCCAGCCGTCTCCAGCTTGTCCGTCAGGAGCAGCGGCTGGATGGTGTTGAAGGAATTCTCACAGCGCTGCTAGGCTTCGACAGTTTAGAGAGAGAGGGCTGTGCAGCAGGAGATGACGGCTTCCTGCACTCCAAGCCGGTATACAAACTGCAGCTGGTCCATGGCTGAGCTCTCGGTGGAGTGGAGGTGGTCCAGGACCAGGGCTGCAGCTATCGATTATTTTAGTAATCGAGTTATCTATCGATTCTTTTTTTGTAATATCCGTAAACCATTTAAAAGCATATTAAATTGTTTTTTAAAATAAATGTTATAATGTTATAATGTTATAAATAAATGTTATAGTTTATAGATAGAGACCCGACCAGTGGCTACAAGAAGAAGGTGATAGACTGTTTACAAAAGCTTGAAAAGAGGAGGTGATAGACAGGCTGCTCTGTATTACAGACTTCCTGGG